>OX421453.1:42755925-42800925 GCA_949126865.1 Montipora capitata | reverse complement strand
AGATCGCAAGTGTAAATGGTAAGGGTTATCACTTGCCGGATTAGATCGTTATCTTAAAGCATATATATAGTGAATCAACTTTTGAGAGCCTAGCTGAATGTCTTGAGATTTGCACACGTTAAGATTTTCTAGTCATCTAATGAAGATAAAGCCTAGTCCAGGTCTAAAGTAATATTGCTTTGCAAACTCTATGGAAAGCTCTGATCGCCGGCAAAGAACAGGTCAAGTGGGTCCTCAATGTCATGGCTCAGCGGACAGCCGGCCCCGGGGGTTTCGCTTTTTAAAAAGATTCCCATGTACCTGTATTACTCACTACATCTGCCGTAAACTGAAATTGTTTAAATTATTTTCATTAAATCACTTTACAAGACTGTAACTTGAGCAGTGAATTAAACCTTTGTTTTACTAGAACCCCCGGGGGCAGTCTAGTAGACTGGTCAAAACGTGAATTTTCTTAAAACTTCTTTTTTAGGACTGTATTTTAATAAGCACGAAGGTCGGCTTGTAAGAAGACTTCCTTCTGACTCGGAAAAAGCTGCGTCTTCGTCAAGAAACGCCCAAATACAAGGAAAAAGATATCAGCTTTTCTCATCCGGCGAACCAAGAACTCAAGAAAGAAAAGTATCTGTACAACAGCTACAAGCAAAATTGAAAGAATTAGAAAAAAAGATAGGATGGGATCCTAAACTCCCAGCAATATTTGTTATTACACCGACCTACAGGCGATTCCTGCAGAAAGCGGAGTTAACGCGAACGGCGCAAACTTTGAAACATGTAAAAAATCTGCATTGGATTGTTGTGGAAGACTCTCATGAGAGAACGAACCTTGTAAAACGATTTTTAAGCCGTTGTGGTTTGAATTACACTCATCTGAATGTACGAACTCCTGCTGAAATGAGAAGGAGGAAAAATAAGCCGAGATGGACTAAGTCAAGAGGAGTGGAGCAGAGAAATGTAGGGATCGACTGGCTACGGGAAAATGTTAATCCTAACTTGACTAAGGGAGTGGTATATTTCGCTGATGATGATAACACTTACGATATCAGATTATTTGAAGAGGTAAGTGTTTCCTCGTGCTAAATTGAGCTTTTAGTATGATCATACTTTGTTTTTCCTTGTTCTCATCGAATATGGTTTGGAATAATTCCTGGTTATAAGAATTTTATTGTATAAAATACTGGGGGTGGCAAAGAAGGCCGCAAATATTTCCCTCGCTTATTTACCCCGATATTCTCCCAGTTGAGTGACTTAAAAGACCGCCAAAGCCAAATGACCCTGAATGCGAAAGTTATGAGCAGGTCTCACACATGATTGATAATGGTAGAAGACAAGGCATTGGACAAATATCACACTCTCAAAGATAAACCTGTTGGTCACGAGTGTCTGAATCGAAGGGAACTTTCTGCAAGCATTCCTTACACAGCATATTGCCAAAACGTTCACTTTAAAATAATATTCGTTTTGCTTTCTGAATATTTTTCCTGAAAATGACCAAGAGGGAGTGAAGAGGGACACGAAAACTGGAAACATACTTTTAAGTGATTGGAAACAAGACATTATTCTGAAATGCAAATTTGACCCGGCTATTAGTCGAGTTTCAGGTGACATACGCCAAATGATAGTATATCACCTCAACCGCTTTGTAGTGGTGAGTTCGAGCAAGAAATCTAAAGCCCAAGCGACGTACTAATGTTGGTTGCAATCGAATTCAGGGTATGTCCGAGTCACTCGGTGACATCATAATAAAACAAGCTCTTCGTTTATGTCATGCAGATGCGGAGTATAAACATAGTTGGAGTGTGGCCGGTAGCCTTTACAGGCGCGGCTAGATGGGCTGGACCCATCTGCAAACACGGTCACGTGGTGGGTTTCCATACGAACTGGAAACCATTCAGGACTTTCCCTATTGATATGGCGGCGTTTGCCATCAACTTGAGAAGGCTGCTGGTAGAAAGACCTGAGGCGCGGTTTGACCCTGACATCAAACCTGGATTCCTAGAGACTTCGTTTCTTGAACAGATCACGACCGTAGAAGAACTGGAACCTAGGGCCGGAAACTGTTTAAAGGTAAATTGAGAGCTGAGTAAAATACCTAATTTTCAAGAACATACATTGTATCTTCATCTTTCAGCCTGGAAAAAGTGGTGGGAAGGGTGAATAGCACAATAATTACAGGCTATAGAGCGGTTTTCAATTGAGCGTCGAAAGTAATAAGCGAATTGCTTTGGTTTTGCATTACTTCACTCAGTGATTGGCTCAAAGTTCTCGCGCCATTTTTTCAACCAATCAAAAGTGAAACTATAACCAATCGTGACTCGTGCGTGCACATTTTCCCGCGCTTTGTGTCGGCTACGTGTAATTACTTCGAGTTTTGATTGGTTTACTGGATTGTCTCCGTCCTTTAGATAAGATAAGATAATTTATTTCATGTCAAATTACACAGGGGGTGGTCTCCCAGGCCCCAGAGCCAGAGGCTCATGATAAGAGTTTTCGACCAATATTAAATTATAGTTCAATTATGTATATATTAAAAAAGCCTATATTGCTTACGTCTTACGAGTTAAATTAAAAATGACGTATATCTACGTAAATTAATTAAGTCAAAGGCAATTACTGCATTGACAGCCGGTAAAATTTATTTTATTTAAAAGTCTACAAAAGGATGATACATTAGGTACATTTTTACAACTAATGGCAACTGCAGGTTCCAGATACGTGAGATTATATACTTATATGAGCCATGAAGGAATCTACTATTATATGAAAATTGTGCTACGTTTAGACCCCTGCCTCCAAGATTATATGGTGTAACTCGGGGTTTAAATAACTTGGCTACATAGCCTGGACCATTCTCCTTGATTAAAACATTTACAAAATATTATCAAAGATTTTTCTATACGCCAATGTTCTAATGTATCCATGTCTACCATCCTAAGAACTGATTCATAATTAGTACTTTTCCCCATGTTCAAAATGTGATAATACAAAGCTCCTATAAAGAAGAAGCAGAGCATTTTCCGGGAACTAAGCGTTTAAGGCGGCGAAGTGCGGCTATCTTAGCATATACTTTCTTTAGCCTGTGTACATGTACACAGGATAACTTTCTTCAACATGCCATACATTACATTTATATGTTCCTTAAAAGATAACTTATTATCCAAACATGTTCCAAGTATCCTAAAGTGGTCTTTAATGTCAATGGAAGTGCCGGCAAAGTCCAGGTCATATCGATAGGATGAATTCCCAAGGATCATCGCTTAGGTCTTTTTGATTGGCCAAAGTAATTACTTTGGTTTTGGTTTTACGACACTCAATTGGAACTCGCTCTATTATCGAGTAAACGCAATTCTTTAGGTATGTCGTTCCAGCCAACAAGAAAGGCCTGTAACCTAGCGTTTTCTTTTCTTTTATGAGCAACCGAGGCCTGGAGAAAGGCGAGAAGATACGGTTACATAGCTCGTACAGCAGCTGTTTCCTCTCTTCTTTGCAAAATGGAAGAATAATGTCTTTTTACATTACAAGTTCTAAATAATAAAGAATCGTCAGTAAACGATTTGGAGTCCAAACAACTGACACAATTTTCAATCTAAAACGGCTAACATTGCTTCTGTACAATTTGTTAAACATTTTCTTATTTTTTATTCATGATCTTCCTGTTTTCTTAATTGTTAGGTATATGTTTGGCACACAAGGACGGAGACGCCAATCATCAACATTAATGGAGAAAAACAACTTATCAAGCGAGGAAAGCCTTCAAATCCTGATGTAGAAACATAACTTGAAATAGACTATAGGCTATTTCTTAACAATTGGTGCTTTAGGACTTATAATTCTTAACACTGGAAGGGAAACTTTCTGTGCGTGGTCTAGTCAAGGCTTTCCTGTTTACGTCTCTTGTATCTTGTCCCTTAGAGGAGTCCATCTTAGTTTCGTTACTCTTTAATTTCTTCCTGCATGAAAACCCCGTTCTTATATGTACTGAATGGACAAAGGAACCGGTTGATAGCAGGAAGGACTACGAGTGTAAACACATAAAATTAATCGGAATAAATATCAATAGGATTAATTAGGCCAAACAAATCCGCTACATTCAGATTCAGTGACATACAGATGCATGAATAGGAACTCAATATATCAATTAAAAAATTCATATTAAAAAGGTTGTTATCTTAGGAGACAAAATAAAGACACCTATACAGGCGCTAGAGTCCCAACAACCAACGGACTCCCTGGGCAAATTACTGTGGTTCCTTTACACCTATAAATGCAATAAAAATAAAGCAAAAAAAATACCATATACGGTATTATAGACAAGGTCAAGAAGCAGAGCCATGGCTGTTGTTACAGACCGCGTGCGGCACAGAATTTAGGAGATGTTATGACTTCCCGCTTATCGGTACACCATCACACCTACCTTCGCTTTCGGTGTTAGACTCGTTTATGTATATTTTCGAATCAGATTAAATTTAGATATATACGTCATAAGAATTAAGATAAGCGCAAGATTCTTACTCTACCATGACATAATTTTCAATTGACAAAAATAAAGACAAGAAGTAAATTTGTTTTTCAATTCCCAGAAATGGGGCTACTACATCTCAATTATCGCTCACTTAATTATCCATCAGTTGTTAAGCGCTTCAAATCTCCCTCCCTCGTTTTCACACTTCGTTTTCGTTTCTATGGGTGAATTTGTACTAGAGACAGATCATCCTGGATGTTTCGTCTGTCAAGACTAGTCTAAGAGCAGGCTCTCTCTTCGAAGAGGTCAGTCAAGACAAACTACCGTGGAAAGAATGTTCCGAGAACAATGTTGAAGTCATCAATTTGCAGCTGAAGTTCTTTCGATTTCAGTGAGATCCAACTAGACTGCTAGCAGTCCGGATAGTGGAGGAACGAAAAACTCAGAAAGCGGAAAGTGCGGCGAGAAAATAAGATCAAACTGACTCCATTGGACATTTCATTAGACCGATGACCAGTTCCCAGACGTACAGGGGTCGTTTTATACATGAACGAGTCTCCTGTGTAACTTGTGGAAGGTCAAAGTTTGACTTCTCTTAGGAGTACTCGAATTTTTTTTTCCCGAGTATTATACCAGTGTCCTTAAACAACTCATCACTTGTATCATCCTCACCATTATCATCATCATTATTATTATAATCATTAGTATCATTTCGTTGTCTTTGTTGTTGCACCGAACATGAAACTGAATTAAACCAACGAGTCATAACGCGGCGTTTAACGCGGCGACAATCTCGTCCCCAGAGTCCGCTGTTCTTTTGATCCGCAAGAACACGGACTCTGGCCACTTCTAATTTATGCGCAGTCGTAATGAAGGTCCATTTTTGTAACCGCTGACAACCACTGTTTCAAAAACCACTGTTGTTTCAAATTTCTGAGCGTGCGTAGACGAGCCGGAAGTCCGTGATTTGCGGACTTCTTGGAAGTGGCCAAAGTCCATGTTCTTGGTGCTGACCAAAAGAAAAAGCGAACTCTGGGGACGAGATTTTGGTCACAGCATATGTGCGTTGATTTCATATGGTCACTGAAGGGTTGTGCGCTTAATCTCTACGTTGATAAGCCAATCGACATGCTGCACGTCCAGTTATTTAAATAACCAGTTGCCAGATCCTCGGCCTTCGAGGTTTTACGAAAACGGAAAAGAATGGAGAAGGATGACGTATACAACCGACAGGGACTGGACATAAGGAAGCGGAAAAATGGCGGATAAGTATACTTTCGCTTTGTCGCTCTAAAGAAACAAAGTGCGACCAGAGGCAAAAATGATGGATCAGTCTCATTGTTTATAGCTGATTATTATCTCTACACAGTGAGCTAAACATTGTCACTTGACCGAGTTGTCGAGTAAGGACTGGTACACATCTGATTAGAGACGGTTGTCTACGGTCTATATTCACATTTTTTGCAACATGGATGGTGGTCAATCGTGGTGTGAATTGCTCAATCCAAAGCCTAAAATCTACGAAGCAGCTCGCGATGGTGCTGTGGTTCTTCTCAGTGACGTTCTACAGCGAATGACTATTGGCGAAAGAAGCACTGCTTTGGAAACAAAAATCAAAGATGGCGACCAATTCACCACTCCTTTGATTATCGCATCCCGCAATGGTAATCTAGACTCCGTGAAAATGCTCCTCAGGTACAAAGCAGACATAGAGGCTCGCGGGACAGTGAAAGTTGATGATCAAGTCATCGAGGGATGTACTCCTTTGTGGGCCGCTGCTGCGACAGGACATCTTGATGTGGTGAAATTATTAATTGAAGAAAACGCCGATGTGGATGGAAGAACTTTGACTAACTCGACTCCGTTAAGGGCCGCCGCCTACGATGGACGTCTAGACATTGTCTCATGTTTGGTGGAAAGCGGTGCAGATGTGAATGCGCGGAATAATTTCGAGAACACCCCTCTTATGGTGGCATGTTATAACGGGCACATGAATGTGGTGAATTTTCTGATCAAGCGTGGAGCGAACATGGATCTGAGGGACAAACAAGGCAATACAGTTCTTCATTATGCTGTTGAAAGGGGTCACTTTGAGATTGCCAATGAACTGTTGGGTTTGGGTGCATCCCAGCTGCCAAATATCCAGCGGCTAACCCCATTACTGCTAGCTAGCAATGACTGTAAGATTGAAATGGTCGAGTATTTTATCAAGAGACCAGAATGTTCGAAAGAGCAGAGAATTGAAGGACTAGAGCTTCTTGGTGCAACCATTGCAAATGAGCCTGATGTCTATGATATTGAGAAGGCATTTTCTTTTATGAAACGTGGCATGGAAGAAAGGTTTATAGATGTTTCACATCCAATATTCAAACAACAAATGGATCCACTTGAAGTTTACCAAAGTAGGAAAGAGTGTCAGACTCTTCAGGAGCTTTCATTGATAGAAGGAAGTGACCATGACATTCACATGGAAGGCCTTCTAATAAGAGAGAGAATCCTTGGAAGAGACAATACTGAACTCAGATTTCCTATCAGATATCGGGGTGCAGTGTTTGCAGACTCTGGGAATTTTGATCTTTGCATTGGTTTATGGGGGCATGCAATGAAGATTGGTCAGCAATGTAACCAGCCAATCACAGATGATCTAAAAATATTTGCAGACTTTTTTTGTCATATGGTGCAAAGAAATTTTCTTCCAAAACAAAGGTATATTGAAGAGGTATTTGAAAGAGCTATTTGTGAATATGAGAGGCTGAAAGAGAAAGCAGAGTCCAGAAAGGCCAAAGTTGAACATGAGACTAAGCTGCTTAACGAGGAATTGGAAAACGTTGTATATCGTGCATTGTATCTTTTGACAATATTCACTAAAGTGCAAGATCCAAGGAAAAGAGATAACTCTCATGTATTTGACCTGATTCAAAGGTTCCTTCGCTTGAATCCCCGCACACATGATGGCAATACAATGCTCCACCTTGCAGTGTGGTCAAAAACACCCACAGAGGAACACTATGTCAGAGATGTGTGTAAATATCCCTGCATAGAGACTGTGAAGCTGATAATAGATGCCGGTGGTAATGTGAATGCAGTTAACAACAAAGGCAGTACCCCACTGCATTTGGCTGTGGTCTTTAAACCCAACACTGGTGGTCTTCAAATCTTACGAGATGTCTTGGAGACATTGTTAGATGCTGGAGTCCATGAGGATCTTGTTAATATTGATGGGAAGACAGCCATGGATGTTGCTGAAACTGACGAAGCACGTAGGGTTCTTTCTTCAAAGAGTCGCTTGGAGTTAAAGTGCATTGCTGCAAGGGCTGTGAGAAAGTTTAAATTATCTTATTTTGGTGTTGTACCCAAAACTGTTGAGAAATTTATAAGCTTGCATTAATGCTTTCATAGATACAATGCACATGTTTGCCCAATCTCTTAGTAGCATGAAGACAAAATCATTGCACTTTAGGAGTGGGACATTGATTGTTTCCAGCCATCATTTTTTTTGGCAATACTAATCCATCAGTCCAAAATCTTGTAGCTTGGAAAAGAAATATGATTAGGAGCAAGAAATCAGTGTTTGTGACTCGTTGGTAATTATTTTGTTACAACAAAACAGTATTTGACAGTCTGCAATTTGCAAATAGAGAACTATACCACCCAAACCGTTTGGGTATTTTAAAACTGAAAAAAATAAAATAAAATAAAATAATGGTAACCTTGGGCCTTAAATTTTTAAGGTCTTTGTATACAGTGCTGGTTCTCTGGTAATTGGTCTAGCTAATGAAATTGAAAAAAAAAAATTATTTCTTACAAATGGGCACAGAAACAAATCCTGCAATGTAAGTGATTCTTGGCACTGTCCAGATTTTCCTATCTCTGCCCACAGGCATGGTTACATGCCAAGAACCAATCAGATTGCAGGAATCGTTACCGTGCACTCTTGGAAAAATAAAGAACATAATCTTTATATTATATCTTTGTATTCATGAAAATTACCTGTGATAAAAGTGTTAGTCTTCACCTGCAGCTAACCAATGGCTATGTGTTGTGGACTGTATATTCATCTTATTTGATGGGTTAACATATAATACACATGAATTATTTTGCAAGTTGCATAGTATTTTTCCGAGCCAGCGTGGAAAAATACAAGCAATGAGCAAAATGTCCGCAAATGTTATATGTTAAACCATCGAATAAGAGATTTATTATTCCACTACAAAAGGTGTTATTTTGCTCAATTTTATTTGGTGAGAGTGTTTTGAAGAAAATGGATCATCTGTCCTTCAGGGCGCATGCGAATGATGTAAACAACACAAAAAGCCAGCCAAAGATCTTTACTTGATTGGATAAACAAAATGAGGAGTGACAAGCGATGACAAGCTAAATTCTCAGGCTTTGCATCGTGTTGAAAACAATTTCTTTCATTGAAAAACTCCCATTCCGTCCGTATTTGATCTGTTCTAAACTGGTCAAACCGCAAAACTACAGTATATTACAGTCTTTTATTTTGCGCATTCTCTTGACCAAATATGGTGAAATGGCGTAATAGTGGAATAATGATGTTTAGTAATTATCAGTGGATGTGTTTTTCTGTATAGCAGACTGCAGGACACCCTGTCAGTTCTAACCTCTTTTGCTTCCATTTGGCATTGGCAAATATTTGGGAGATTATTATGTAGTTAAGTTGGTAATATAAATGCCATGTGTTTTAAAGGAAAAAAAACACTTCATTGAAGTTTCAAGCTGTAAATTCAAACAGACTTCAAAAAGTTAGTTTTGGTATGTGACATTTTGAAGGCTTTTAACTGAACCATTCACTGAAAATTGTAATAAAGTACTTTGCCTCTTTACATGTACCTTGTGACTGTCCATTGCCCCTCCCTCGTCGAATACAATAATTATATTCCAAGAGTCCTGGCACAATTATTGTGCCAGGGCTTGTGGCTGACAGTGTGTGTGAATGTAGGTGTGGCAAGGATGATGAAGGGGAATCAACCTTCTTCTATTTGGTGGATCTTTTTGTATTTACAAACTAAAGTCAAAATATAGACAATCTTTTCCTTTGAAAGAAATTAAACTGTCTAAGGAAGTAGCAGGGTCTCAAGTAGAAATGGTACTGGATTTACATGCAGGATGGATTTGTCTTAGGAATTTGTTCTGCCACTTAAAGTTGCATGATAGGAAGACCAAAAAAAAATACTACTAGGTTACCAACAAAAGTGTATTAATAAAGTATCATTATTAACAACAATGATAATAGTTTAACAATGATATTATTGTTACATGTGCTATTATTATTTACAATAATCTGTTCTTTGAACGACATGTACATGCACTCTCCCCTTTAACTCTTTGCTTCCTCAGAGTGAGACTTACAAATCTTACTCTGTCTAATGCCAGCAGATTTCACTCGTCAACAGGGCATGCCTCAGGGGTGAATGGGTTAAGGCCCATGGATGTTGTCAGGATGTTGTCAGTTGAAAATTCCATGGCTTTCCACACTAGCCAAGGAAGTTTCTCCTTTCTTCGATATGAAGCAGTCTGACAGAGTAAATTGGTTTGGGTTATGACAGTGCTTGAGAAAAGCTGCCAAGTGTTCAAAGGAACCCCTTGGGCAAGTGGGTCACAAAGTTTGCTTGCCCAATGAGAACAAATTTTGACTTTTTCCTTTGTTTACTATCAATGCTAAATAATTATAAATGATAGGTCTTTTCAGTCCTTATAATAGACACTCTTCTTCCTGATCAATTTCTCCCACCAAGTCTGCTCCTTTGACTTTTTCTGCATATCTGACCAAAAGAAATAAAAAATTATCTTTAATACATTGTACGTGCAAAAAATAACAAATGATAAGCAATGACATCTATAAACACAATGCCAAGGTGTAAGGAGCAAATACACTGGTTTTGGATGTGAAGCACATGCACTCTACACTACATTTTGGTTCACCTCTTTACCATTGATTTCTATTCCTCTCAGCATGGAATTTTAGGTTATATGGAAGACATGAGCGTCAATGATTAATTCCAATTTTCTTTATACTTCAACGATTATCAGTTTAATAACTGGAACCCAATAATATTACACATGGGACAACTCAGGAATTGCTGGAAATTCAGCAATTCCTGAGCAAAAAAAATGCCAAAGTCTGTTTTTCTCTAACCCTCTTATTTAAACTACAATGTGAAATGTTCTTTTTGGTGTCATCATTGCTGCTCATGCTTTAACTCTCCAATAAGAAACATTGCTGACCTGTTGACAAATAATGTTTAGCACCTTCTTTGACAGCCTGCAAGTCTCCAGTGAATGCTGTTTCTGCTTTGCGAGGGTACTGGAAAGTTAATTAGCAAAAAGAGAACAGAACATAATAAAACCAAAATCAGATTGGAAGGATAGCTCCTATAAATTATAATAATAATAATAATAATAATAATAATATAATAATAATCATAATCATAATCATAATCATAATCATAATCATAACAATTTACATTTATATTGCTCAGGTTACATGAATATATATGATCACCTGCACATTATAATGATTAAAAACTAAAAAGTATAATGTAAAATGAGCTAAAAACCTACAATAAAAACCAGATAAATAAAAAGTAAAAACTAGATAAATAGCTAGATGCAAATTAAAAAATAAATAAAAATTAATTCCAATTAAATCATAGGTTTTAAAGCTAGCCTAAATAAATGTGTTTTTAACATATTCTTAAAATTGTTCAAAGCTCTACTGTTGGGAATTTTACTGGGGAGTGAGTTCCATAGCTTTGGGGCAGCGACACAAAAAGCCCTGTCCCCCAATGTTCTCTTAGTTCTTTCTCGTGGCAACTCAAGGAGAATCTCATTGTTTGATCTCAAAGAATGCGCAATGTACTCTTAATATATACCAATTAAATCGTTGATATTCCAGAGCAAGCCAAATATTAAACAACACTTGCAGTAGTGGTGGGGGAGGTAGTGGCAACTAGCAGTCAAAATAGTGGTAGTAGTTCATTTCTGAATGGACACATTTTGCCATATACCTTGTTTCTATAATAGTTTGAACTTATTTTTATAAGGCTATCAAGCATCTTTTCTGCTTCTTGAGGCTGAAAGAAAAGAGAAGAAAAATAATTATAAGGATAATTTAGGTTTAATATTACACTGACTTCAAAATACTTGTTCATTCCTAAGAACAGAAACAAGCAATGAAGTACTACATGTAGCTACCCATCTATAAAACAAATCACCATTATGTACAAGCTGATGAAAAATACCATCAGCAGCAACTAAATATGCAATAAAAATTAATTATAAATTAAAAAACTCTTGTTCCGCTTCTCAAGATTTCAAAATTCAAGCTCAAGTTTATTTTAAAAAATTACAGTTAAATTTTACAACAAACACTATATGTGTATAGCAACACTAATCGCGTAAAGTGTTCAAGAATTCCATAATCTTGTTCCAAAATTGGCTAAAGACCTCAACTGTGAGCTAAGTCATGATTCGCTAACATAATAGTTGCCCATAGCTGATGATTGTGTATTATATTTATGAATGCTAGATGAGTGATTAAAAAGTTTCTGAATGTTCTTTGGTACAGAATTATAGAGATATCATGCACAAGGGTAGATACTGTTTCAAAGTAAAGCATATCAATTGGCAGAATATTAGAAGAAACAAACCATGGGATAGCATGGGATCTAGTATTACAAAAGAAAATAAGGTGGAGGGCTTGTTTTTGAGGAACAAAAATCTTCCTTAAGTCAGACTGAGCAGCTTGGCCCCAAGCAGCTATGCTGTAATAAATATAGGGAAATATGAGTGATTAGTAAAACTTGAAGAAGGGTGTTTACTGGTACACGGTGCCGCAATCTCACTATTAAACCAACAATTTTGCTGATCTTAGAAGCAATGTAATCAATGTGTTGTTTCCAAGTTAAGTGCTTGTCAATTAGGACCCCAAGAAATTTAGTGTAATCCTTGTTTTCACAAGCTGTTACAGTGTTCATATTGGTATCTCGTATTTTTCAAGCATATATGATAATTAAGTTTCTTTTGCATGGGCCTCGAAATAACAAAATTTGATTTGTTTGCATTAATAGTTTTAAGTTTATTTGCATTCGGCCAGTCACATACATTTTTCAATTAGTTGTCAACTACGGCTTCTAGAGACTGCAAATTCTTGTCAGCATATTATAGTAAATTTGTATCATCAGCAAACAAGTACTGTAAAACCTGAGTTTATCAGAACAAGTATAAATGTCATTTATCTACTTTAGGAAGAGTATAGGTCCTAGAACCGAACCTTGCGGAACTTCGATCCAGTGACCGAATTCCTCCCGGAAGATTCATGACTATCAATTTGAGTTGTCTGAGTACGGTGAGCCAAGTAAGACGAAAACCAGTTATAGACATAATACCCCTAATTCCATAATGATACAGTTTGCTAAGTAAAATAGAATGGTCAACTCCACACGAGAACATACACTGCCCATACTGATTGACTCAAGCTACTTTGAATGAAAGGAGTGATCGAGGAAGCTGATTATCATCAGTCTTCAGTATATTACATAAGTGAACTCTGAGTTCATAGGATCCCAGTTTCTGCCATGCCACTTTTTCACTGGGCTAGGCAGTGAGATATCTCAAAAAGTACTTGGAACTCACGCCAATCTCCGATTTTTTAATGCTTGGCACAAGGCTTCCTTTCAGATGCTCCCCAAAATCTCTTCCCAGGCGATTGTGATCCACGGGCCATTGCTCGCAAACTTGTAAAAACTTCTTATAAATTTTGGGTGCCAAAACCTTTCGTGACGCCATATTTACGAAGGTCTAAAATACATTATAATAAGGGATACATAAAGTACTTACCGACATATGTAAGGTCACCCAGCAGATTACAAGGCTTGGTTCCTCAACTGTGTACATGTAAAGTGTTTATTTGTGCCGTTTTTGCAGGATTCTTGTGTCTTGTTTTTAGCTTTTTTCCTTTTATCAAATGACACTGACTTTTACTTGACATGGATTTGGTGGATTTTATCAAGTCACCGAAAGTAGATAACGTTTCCTTGCGTCGTCGAGGCTGTCCCCATCTTGAAGGAACCTTGGTTGTCACCGGTCATCATCTCATCTTTTCTTCTCGAACTGATCACATCGATGAACTTATCGTACGTATCTTAATGTAACTTCCTGACTTTGAATTCCAGTAGAGTGTGGAGTCTTAAATTCAGCATGTAAATGGTGTGAGTGATGACGTGTTCAATTTGATGATATGGTCCTGGGACTCACTCGAGGGGGGAAATGAGGTGGGGGTAGTCAGGAAGTTGACCGTTGAGTTCTTAATGCTCCGTGGAACATTATCTAAACTCGAAAGGTGCTTTCCATTATGCCGGACCATCAGGTTGGAGACCAGTGGAACTAACCAAAGGAAAAATGGAACTACATTTTTCATCAAAAGTCAATTTCCAACCGGACCAAAGCGTTCCATGTACGTTTCGACCAAAATTTCGGTTGCATCACAATGAAATGCCGCTGCAAACGAGAATTTTTGTAAATGGAACGGCATGTTTCGGTGGGACCGGACCAACCGGTCAAAGAGGACCTCCTCCAGAGGTGGTCCCAAATATTCCGGTCGGACCGAACCAAAATGGACCTCTCCATTTGACTTCAGCCTGAAATTTCCGGAAATTTTGGCTTAATGGAAAGCATCCTTCTTCTCAGCCTCTAAGAAACATTTGTGACCCTCCAGGGGAAAACAGTGAATAAGGTGAACGCATGCGCACGGCACATTAGCACATTGAAACAAAAGGAGTGTGACCACAGGCGCCCCAAGCTCTGTGTGAGCATGGACGACAAAAATATAAGGATTTGTATGAGAATCCCGATAAAAAGCTTAAGAAGATGATTATATGAAGAAAATCTCAATTCAAAAGCCTAACCTTATTGCCATCGTGGATAGCTTCCTTCCTTGTGTGGCTATTTTCCATATCCGATGCGATTTGAGCCATTTCTCAATTTCGTGGTTGTCAGTGGTTATATTATATTAAAATCCCAAGGCTGGACACTAAATTCTCAGGTGCCACCAATTTAAGTCAAATATTCCTGGATAAAATATTCCCACGGTCACAATTTCACATCAGATTCTATTGACAAAGATTGAACTTTCATCTCAACCCACCATCAACACAATAGCAGTCCTGCGAGCAATGTCAGGTGGTGAATATTGCAACAAAACAGAGTGCGAAGGCGATGGTGCTTTAGCACCAAAGTGGCCACGGCCTCGACCATTGATAACATACTGACCCTTACCGGGGTGACAGACCGTAGTTTGTCAACCGCAAATTTCTTTATTCCCCTGGGTCTCCTGGCATGACTGCATTGACTCAAGCCTTCAATGAATATATATTAACATGCAAATAAAGTTTGTTCACGTAGGATATTGTGCTACAAATATTTTGTGGCTGGACTTACTGATGCCAGTGAAAATGGCCGGCACAAAACAAGACAGAGTAAAATACTAAGTAAAGCCTGGTTAGGCCGGTTTAGGTGTGAAATGGTTAAGGTTTGGTATTGACTTTAAACATTTTGGAATTTAAAAAAAAAAAAGTTGTAAGTGTGAAAATGATGACATATGAACTTGTCGGCACCACTGTTAGTCATTTTGTTGCTTTGATGCCCATTTGAAAGGAAAAAACTCGTTTATTTAAAAGAATTGAAAACATACAATGTATTTACCTTCAACAACTATTACTTCCCGTTGATAGAAAGTCATGTTTCCAAACCAGGTTCTCCTCATCTCAGAATAAATGACAACACAAGAGACAACAGCAGAGCTTGGACTCTGCTACTTAATTGTCCTTTATTGATGTCTTAAGTTAAAATTAATGTGACTTTTTCGCCACTGTTATGATTGCTAAGTAAACGCAAATTAAAATTCAAGTGTAAGCGAGATTTGAATTTTGCAGGCCATTTTTGGACCCTAACCTAACATTTATAACCTCACTCTGCTCTTTTAATAGCAGAGCTCTATGTGCGCCTTTGGCGCGCGCACGCGGAGCACCATAGTTACTGTAAGAAAATATGGTAACCCATCGATGCAAGAAATTTTGGTTTTATAGCCATGATGTCATCGACTGTCCGTACGTACGTACGTCCATTCACCCCTCCATGTATGCCAATGTGACCAGTATCATGATACATGTAGTTTTTAATACTGCATACATCTTTGATATTGGACATCCATGTTTTGATCAATTGACACCTGTCAAAACAAGGTATCCACTGACCAGTATCACATAACCATATCATGGGCTCAAGCTTAGAGGTCACCAAGGTCAGCGTTTTTTTTTTTTTTTAAGTTGACTGCTGACCAGGTACTAGTTTTCAATTGGATTGCACGCTCATCCCAAGCAGAATACCAGAAATAGCTCATACTTAGTGGAAGAAGTTACTCCACAAATTCTTTCCTAGGGTCCAATTGCAATTGCCCGCTCACGAATTATTTTCCCCGAACGCCATTTATGAAATGTTGAACGAAGGAAAACTGTCTCCCATTAACTATAAACATTTTTCCTTCTGCTCCGGCAAACAATTTCGGTAAACTTTAACGAAAGTGTTCGAAAGTATATGCTTAACGTTGGCGTACGCGTTTTCCTAGAATGAATGCATTAATTAAAAAAGAAAACTGTATTGAACTCACTTGTTTGTTCTGGAACTCACGCTAATGGAATAACGGAACTCACGTTACCCAACAACTTCGATGTAACGATCTACTGCTTTTTGTCGGCATTTCAAGTAAAAGAAAAGAACAACTGATCAACTTTTGGGAAACAGGAAAAAGCTGTGTGATGGCTGCAACCGAACTTTTGATTCATTTTCTGGCATACATCTCATGGGATTTTTGTCTTCGTGTTTGGTCATGATTTATTGATTTCATGAAAGCTAAGGATCATGCATCCACCTTGTAGCGACCGTAAAATAAAAAAAATAAAAAAATCACTTTGTTTACCCTCGGATTTCAGAGTAGCTAGTAGCTAATATCTCCAAGCATTGAACATATACAATTGTTAAGAATCCCATCTGGCGGGAGGCAAACCAGTTGGCTATTTTACAAGTGTGCCAGGAAATTGAAGCAGGGACTACCTGAAACAAATAAATAATAAAACGTGAATCACTGACAGAATGTTAACATAACATCTTTGGCGCAATCCCTTCAGAGTCACTCTGTGTACACCCTAGAAAGAGATCACAGACAAAACCGCTTTTGTGAGAGGGCATTGGAAACAGCATAATATAAGTGTGTATACATGACGTGTATACATGGAGGATCTCTGACCCACGACCCACTACCCATGAGCCATGAGCCACAAGCCACGAGCCACCCACCCACGCCGATTAGACACTCTCTTATTTGCACTAACATTTTAAAAAATTTTGCTTGGGATTTTATATTCGGTCCTTTAGGATTTGGGGCAATTTTCCCCCGTTCTGCATTTTAGGATTTGGGGCGATTTTCCGCCATTTCAAGTTTTAGGATTTTCCGTCATTCTACCATTCCACCATTCCATCATTCAGTGTTTTACTGTCACCCTTCACATGGTACCAGGCAAATTTGAAATCAGTTGGAAAGTTTTGTGCAGAAAGGCATGGTTTGTTAGATGTTTGATAACTCTGTAAAAGATGGCATTTGGGAAGTCTTTCCCTCTACATGGGGATATATAATACTAAAACCACTAATAATGGTTAAATTTAACTTGGTTCAATCAGTTCCATGTCAACAGAGTTTATCATAATGTTAAGTCATAATTATTCTCATCTGCTCTGGTATGTACAATGTAGTTAATGCAACCTTATTCATTGTTTCAGCACTGAGTAAAGCTCGGACCGGTGCATTTATAACTGGATATGTAATAAAAGAAAACAATCGTTGCTATATTTGGATTCCCTCTCTTTTTCTTAATTCAGCTTCTGCACTCAGCAGTAGAGCATGTGGAAAAGAAGGCAGTAGGCCAACAAGGGACATTGACACTGTGCTGTAAAAACTTTGATTTCATAAAACTAAGATTTAATAACATTGAAGAAGCACTGAATGTGGCGTCATCGATTGATATTCTGTCAACTATTGGTAAGAAACTACTTTCTTTTGTTTCCTGAAGCCATTCTCATGACACTATGTTTTAATAGCTTTGTTTGCTTTCAAGTGATAATACAATCATGTAGTGTGTCATCCTGATTACCATTACAATAGGAACCCCAAATCCCACCAAAAGTTGTTTATAATTTCTTTGCATTAATTTTATGGCAAGTTGTTATGAAATAAATCTGCTCAGATTGCAGAAAAGTTCTACATGTATCTACAACCAGTAATGCAAAATGCAAAATGTTAACACACTTATTAACTCATTGTTAACTTAGAATCAGTGCTACATGTAGCATTTCTGAATCATCTCTTGCATAATTATAACACAAACCCCCTCCTTGCCCCCTGTGCAATGTTGTTCCTTTAAGATTTAAGCATGGTCATGCAGTGCATATTATTCTAGCTACAGTACACTGATAAGGGGAAAGGGGGAATAGGAAGGATAAGGGGATTGAGATCTCTTGGTGGTCCAAATGGGATACAGTGTCTCAAGTATTTTTGCATGTATTGGTGAGGTTGTAGCTGAAAAATCCAAAAAAATTAAAGTCTTAATTTGGACTCTTATACTGTAGGGGTGGTACAAGCCTATTTTTTGTCGGGGTATGTTCTTAGCGTGCTCTTCAAATTGTCGTTCATATCAAGCTATCTCAGCCTCATCGTTGTTTTAAAGAAAGACTAAAAAGATTCCTATCAAAAAGAGTAGCTTTTCACTAGTTTTTCATCACCTAGTAGAATCACCTGGCTGTTCATGTTCATCATCCACTGATAATCGAGTTTGCCTCTTCTTAAAATGCTGCCTAAGCAGAAGCAAGTCCAAGCTTCTAAACTTTTCTCTGTCAACTAGTCTGCGTCTGACCATAGGCTGAGTCTATGTTTATGATAATCTCACCTTGGATCCCAGAGGGTTTTTTTTCTA
The DNA here is from genome assembly GCA_949126865.1 of Montipora capitata. NCBI lineage: Eukaryota > Metazoa > Cnidaria > Anthozoa > Scleractinia > Acroporidae > Montipora > Montipora capitata. The sequence continues at coordinate 42,782,421 of OX421453.1, read as the reverse complement.
TGGCGTGATCTTGCGGCAAAGCCACAATATCAGCCAGGATGGCAAAGCGGTCGTGCAGAGGAAAAAAAGTTCTTATTTTTCACATCTCCATTCACCGTTCATTTTGGCAGGTTAACTGCTCCTCGCGAAAGAAAAATAAAACCTCTGGTACCCATGGTACGTTAATCTATTAATGCTACTTCCCCACAGAATTTTTTTTTGTTTTCCTGCATTCATTTAGACCTACCTGAGACTTACTCTGTACTAGGATTGCTCTTCCAAGAAAATAACAATTTTCCGTTTCGTAAATTTGCCTCTGCCATGAGAGTGATTTAATAGCAAAATTGGCACTTAAAAGCCTTCCAGAATACCTCAAGAAACACACCGTCAAAAGTGGTAAAACCTACATCATTTACAAGTTTACAGGAAGACGAATGTAGCCCGAGACAATTTCATGAATTATCTATGGCTATGTCAGAATAACTTGCAATGATATAAGACAGATCAAGAGTCCATTACCCATTGGCCTAGCACCCCTCAGCGTCAATTCAACCCCTTTGGGAATAGACCCTCTTACCGATACGGCGGCCATTTTGATTTCTATTGTTTCAAAAGACATTATGGGATGCTCAGGGGGCAAATTAATGTGTATTTGCCCCTTGGCATCCCATAATAGCTATTCAAAACAATAGACATCAAAATGGCCGCCGTATTGGTAAAAAGGTCTATTGAAAAAGTTTTGTTCCAAGTATTCCATTTCATTTAAATGTCAATGCTACATTACAATGCAAACACAATACACAAGGAATCTTAACCCTGGGATATTTGAATTGGGAACAACATTGAGTTAGCCAATTTGGTCTATTGTTTATTTTCCTACAAAACATGGTTTAAAAATACACACAGCAGCAAGAAATCCTTCCAAAAACACCCTATATTTTGTCTTAAAGGGTGCAGAGATGGTGCAGTGGTGACAACACTCGCCTCCCACCACTGTGGCCTGGGTTTGATTCTCAGATTTGGTGTCATGGTGGGTTGAGTTTGTTGGTTCTCTGCTCTGCACTGAGAAGTTGGGTACTTCTGTTTTCCCCTCTTCTCAAAAACCAACATTTGATTTGATTCAAATGTGTTATTTGTTGATTTCAGTTTACAGTGTCTGCAATAGGCCATTTTCAAAATAAAATTATCACTTTTCAACTAGCTTGACAGTGAGGCAGTGAAAAGTATTCCCTAATACATACAATTGTATCATCCACTTTCCTTTGTCTTTGTCCTCTTAACCTGTCTTAGCTTGCAAGCTGAATTTTAATATATCGAAAAAGGCGTTTTCATTATTTCGTGCTCCAGCACTAGAAGAGTAGCCGCTTAAAGTGGTACTGTGATTAAAAAAATCACTTCCTTTTTTCTCCATACTTACCTGGCAAATTTTGAGCTTTGATTTTTATCCAAAGGCTGTTTACTTTGAGTGTAAGTTTTGGATTTCATGGTCCGCCATAATTACATGTAGTCACAATCAAAACTGACCAACTGGACCTCAGAGGCTTGGATCTTGGGAAAAGTGGTAACGTCATTTTATACTCAATAGCTTAACATTTCAGCCCTTAAACACAGTTTATTCTGTCTGCAAAACACGAGTTTAAAAATCTGAAAGCCCAAAACTCCTGTGCTGCATATTTATTCAGTCACATACAAACGCATTGCATTCTTGAACTGGAGAGTCTTTGACGTCATTTTCTCCTTGATCCAGCTCTCTCAAGATTTTAAAGTTAGTAGTGGTACTGGACCATTAAATAAGAAAATTCCAGCTAAAATAAACGAGTGTCTTTTTTGAGTTAAGGCTTAAAACTTGGGTCACTTAATGTTTAGTTAACCCATTGACTCCTGGGGGTTCGCCATTGACGAGTAAAATTGTCTGGTGTTATACAGAGTAAAATACTAAGTAAAGTCGGTTTAGGCCGGTTATACGTTTTAAGGGGTGAATGGGTTAACATAGTTTTGAAATCCAAAGAAAAACAGATTTGATTTTTTGATCATAGTACCACTGTAAATGAAATTATTTTCCTTTCCTTTTCCTTTAAGTTGCTTGTATCTCTATCTCTTTTAGTATCACAGAAATTCATTGATTTTTGCTAGCATCATGTTTGCCCTATTTTGCGTCTTTTGGTAGATGAAACTTTGTCACAATGGTTTGAAATGACATTGTTCTTTTGGAAATCACCTGATTGCTGCCAACACAATGTTTGTGCCAATTCAATAAATTCACAGATACATGTACACAATTTTCAAAATATATTCTCACATTTGTAGCTACAATAGTACAAAATTTCTCTCTGTCAACAAACAGATCTCTATAGCATTAATTTCTTGTGCATTTTTCTTATTCGTTAACCATTTGTTACAATTATAATTATAATTGCTATAATTGTAGAAATTAGATTTACACCAAGCTTAAGCCAGTAAATGTTTGTGGTGAAAAATTTTGTAAAATATGCAGGTAATTTCAGACATTCCTGCATGTATAATTTTCTTTTCAGAAAACACAAATATGAAGTACCCTTTCTTTTACCGACACCTAAAAGCTATTGATGAAGATGGCTGGGAACTCTTTAACACAGAAGTAGAATTTTCCAAACTAGTTGCATTGACTCAACAATGGAGAATAAGTCATGCCAACAGTAATTTTGAGGTGAGTTTTGAAGGAAACTATTGTGCTACATTGTTGGGGATGAGGTGTGGTATTAGGCTAGTTTTAATTACTAGGGGGGTGGGGGAACACCTCAGTCTATAGAGAGGTCTATGTAGCGATTCTGTACAGAGGTTGAATGAACTTTTACAGGAGGTGTATGGAGGGTTTAGCAAACTGACAAAATAATTGATGGTATGTGTAAGACCAAATGAACCAATAAATATTGGTGGAACAAAATTGGTTGACCAGAGGGTAACCCCATTACTTCGGTTATACATGTAGGTTAATTGCCAAATAGGTTGTTTAATTTGTGAACTGAGTTCATAAGAACATGGATGGTGCATTTTTAGAGTACAAAAAAAAAACTCAATTCCACAGTTGTGCCAAAAGATTGATGTTAAAAGGTAAATCATTAGTATTCGCTCTGTCTTTAATATAAAATATACAATCATTGTGTCTACAGATACGTTTTGACTGGTTTATAATACCAGTTGTGACCTCTCACGCGATAACGTTTCTTAGGAAAGTTGTTTGAACGACTGAATGTGTGGCAAGCTCACGGTTTGTAAAGTCGTTCTCACGACTGAAACGAATGATCGAACGACTGCAGAATTTTTTGAACGGGTGAGCTCACAAACTGAATGGGCCAAAGAAATCTTTAAACGAGTGACCTTCACGATTGAACGGGTAAAAGCTTTTTTATAACAGATAGAGTTGAACGGCTTAAGAATGAACAACTGATCTCGTGAACAAGGCTCTTTTCGTGAGTAGTGTGTCTGGGGTGGAACAACTGTTGTTCCACCCCAGAGTTGATCCACCCCAGGTATTGTAATTGTGTCTAGTAAGCACTCATTTCAATGATCAGGTCTAAGCACTGATTTTAGTGATGAAAAATTAAGGTTAGGGTTGGTAAGCTATCATATAAGGGTTGTGAGAATATTGTGGGAAGGACCAACTCTGGGGCAGAGCTACTTGTATTTGACTTGACTAATTTCCAAGGGAAAGATCATCATATTGTCAATGATTCAGAAGCTCCAGTTCCAAAGAAGCATGGAAAACATTGAGGCTTGAACAGGACTGGAGCGGTGACTGTGTGATTTTACATCACATTTCTCTACCACTGGGGAGCAGGGCTGGTGCAGTGGTGAGAGCACTCGCCTTCCACCAATGTGACCTGGGATTGATTCCTGGATTCTATACCATATGTGGGTTGAGTTTGTTGGTTCTCTACTCTGCTCCGAGAGGTTTTTCTCCAGGTACTCTGGTTTTCCCCTCTCCTCAAAAACCAACATTTGCAGGCATAGCTGAGTTAGCTAGTGTGCGGCTTTCGGAGCAAGGGGTCTCCAGTTGATCCTCGGTGACTTCAACGTCTGTTTCAACTTTCCTCTGATCTGTGTAGCTATAGCTTTAAATATCTGTGAAACGGAACACTGACAGAGGTGCCTGAGGGGGGTAAAAGGCGCACAGTCGGCTTCCATTGATACCAGCTTCGTAACTGAAGGAACTACTGGCAGATGTTAAATAAATTGACTTTACTTTGACTTTACTAAATACTTTTATCAATCCATATGGAAGCTGATTTAATCCAGGCCTCTTTCAAACTGCTTAAGTTGCTTCATTAAAACTGCAATAATTTTTCGCGTAATCCATTGACACCTGAACCACCCTGGATGGCCCCCAATGACCAGCAAACTTGTCTGCCGTTAGACAGGGTGTTATACAGAGTAAAATCTATTAATTCCCACTCCTAGTAGTCAATGGGTTAACCAAGGAGATCTAGTTTTTGAGTGGATGTTTAACCCATTGACACCTGAACTGCCCTAGACCATCCCTATTGACGAGTAAAATCGTCTGGCGTTAGACAGGGCATTAGACAGAGTAAATCTAGTAAGTTCCGCTCCTAGGAGTCAATGGGTTAAAAGGCCCACCATTTAAAGGACACCATTAATTTTATGTAAATTCAAAAATTTAAAACTGATTGTTACTGTATGTACTAACTACTTTCTTTTTTTGCTTGAGTGATGACAACTATATTTTTTCATTTAAAAGTGCACATCAAATGTTGTGACTTGGGGTAATGGTTGCTCAAGATACCTTGTGCTCTCTCCCTTTACACTGTATCTGTGAGGGTGTTACTTTGTAGGAGCACAGGAGAAAAAACCCAGTGCTATGATTCAATGATATATAGTCACAACATATTTTTTTATGCCTTAGTTGTGTCCAAGTTATCCACCTAGTGTTGTGGTACCAAAGAACATATCAGATGACACCCTGAAAGCTTCAGCCCAGTTCAGACAATTAGGCAGGTTTCCAGTTTTGAGCTACTATCACAAGAATGGGGTGAGAATCAAGTGGATAGTGATTGTCTTTATACTCAGTAACAGAAGGAAGTACATTTCACTCAAATGAACTGAGTTTGAGTACCATGCTATAAGTTATGGCCCTTGGGTCATAAACAAACTGGAATAAACAAGGAAAACACACCTTGAAGTCACTTTAATACATGTACAGTGTAGGAGGCCACACAGTAGAATATGGCTTGTTATTAAAATGGACCATACTATCATTAGCATTACATAATTTTGTACCACATTACCATACCACCATTCCCATCAACACATTCAATAATTTTGCTATACGGGTACTGTAGGTCTGAAGACTGTACTATGATATAATTATAATGGACTGTTTCAGACAAGGGTTTCTCAGAATGATGACAAGTGAGCAATGGATTATGATGCTTTTTACACTGTGTCCTGTGATCGATTCCCCAACTTCTGACAATTAGGCATGTGTAGTTGAGTTTGTTGAGATTTCATTGCTGAGGAAAGCTGCATGTTAATTTCTTATTTTTCTGGAAGTTTCCATTGAACGAAAACGATCAGAACGACAGTACATAAATGTAATTTCTACATTATAACATTTGATGGCATTCACAAAAAGATAATTATTAAAACTTCAGTCATCCAACAGACAACATTTGGAGTTATCATACTGGGCGGAGTTATCATACTGGGCGGGTTTTTAGTCGTCTGGGATGACCGGATGACTGCGAATATGGATCCCTGTCTTATTTGATTTGATTATATTTTGGGGGGCATAACCAAAAGATGGATAGTGCTCTTTCCCTGGTGAAATAAAATACCTTTGGCCACTAGTTTGTGGTGGAGCACTGGATATGTACACTTTTATTAGCCAATCACTGTGTAACAAGTGCTATACATTGTATTATGGTGTTTATGTTTGTTCACAGGTAGTCATGTTACGATGTAGTCAGCCATTAACTACTATGGGAGGCAAAAGAAGCCGTGAAGATGAGAAATTAGTGAACGCTACTCTGGGAAGGGGATTAAAGGGAGTCATTATTGATACTCGCTCTCAAGCAGCAGCTATGAACAGCAGAACAAAAGGTTAAAAACTGTCCGAGTTGTACATCACTGGTGGACAGTAAAATGAGTAGACAAGGAGATAAGTAGATGATTAGCTGACAAGTTTATAAGTGCACAAAAATGTAATGCAACAGCCTAGTCAACTAGTCAGTAAAATTAATGGAAAAGTCTATACATATAGACAGGCTGAGAACTAGACAAGTCTCAATTTGACATTGTCAACAAACTGTCAGAAAGAAGACAAGCAGACAAGTAAACAGGTGAACAAGTCAGCAAGTAGGCAAGAAGACAAGTAAAGAAATAGACAAGTCATCAATTTGACAAGTCTAAAAGTTAATAAGTCGACAAATACACCCATAGACGTTTTCACACTTAGATAATTATATGTAATTTGTACTTTGACATGGTAGGGAATTCATCAAAAAGGTCAGTTTAGTTCCGCAAAGCATTGTGGATCCCACATAATTCAAGTCATCCAAGCATTTTTCCCCCCTCCTCCACTTCCTCTATCTCCATGCTATGTTTTATCATGAGCAGTTGTACTTTCCATTTGTCATCATTCCATTTTCTCTCATATAATTTTCCCACTCAGCTTATATGTCATTTCACTAGACATAACATTCCATTATATTTGTATGGTTTTGTTGGTTATAAGTTTTGTTTCTTTCTTTTGAGTGAGTACCGGTTGTGTAGCTCACCCAGAGAATATTAGCTACCAAAATTAATACATGTATTTTCAAATCATTGAATAGTTTGTTTGAATAGAACAGTCAGATAATTCATTTCTTTGCCGTTTCTTTCAAAGGTGGAGGAGTGGAACTGGAGTCAAATTACCCTCAGTGGAGGAGAGTTTACCAGAACATAGAGAGATATTCTGTTCTTAATGACAGTGTTGCAAAATTAGTGGAAGGTACATTTTGATATACATGACATATTTGATCCCATTATTACCAAAATATGTCTTCTGTGGTGTAGAGTTGGAGCAGGTTGAGAGTTTCCCATACCTTGGGGTCACTATCACGAACAAGCCTAAATGTTTCCACAGCTAAAGCAAACAAATCTTTGAGTATAATACAACGCAACCTTTGGAATTGTCCCAAAAATGTGAGAGAAATAGCATATACATCCCTGGTACGGCCAAAACTAGAATATGCAAGTGCAGCTTGGGACCAATTTTTAACAAAAGATATCAGTGCATTGGAAAGGGTTCAATGCAAAGCAGCACAGTTCTGCTCACAGAATTATAATAGACATGCAAATGTTACAGACATTCATGATTAATGGCTTATGGTGGGATATGCTGGAAATGAGAAGACAGTTTAGGTTAACATTTATGTATAATTAAAAGTAACTCATAGTCTTATTGATATAGAAAGCCGAAAATATTTAATTCAACATTCAGAGAGTCGCATGAGGGGAAGCCATCAAGTTAAAAAATTTCGCATGCCATATGCAAATAAGGACATTTTTAAATTTTTCGTATTTTCCAAAACTGTATCTGACTGGAACTGCCTCCCAGAGGCCATTGTATCATCAAGTTATTGGAGTGTTTTAACTCTAATTTATCAGTTTTTCTTATTAAGTAATATAATTGTTATTTAATTTTATATTATTTATATAATTTTACAGTTGGTGTGATGTCTTAGCGATTTTTACCGACCAAATATATGTAGATGTACATGTAGTTGAAAGTTGAGTAAATTAATGAACATACATTAAATATTTTGCACACATTGATATTGAAAGCTTGAAGATTGTTGTGTTGTTGAGAGAAGGGAAAAATGCAATGAAACACACACATGTAACTCTCAAGAAATTTGTTGTAAAGAGGCAGGTAGCACAAAAGCTATTTTCAAAGTGTATTGAAGACGACCAACCAATCCTGACCCCATACCCAACTGTATGTTTGAATACTGTAAGTAGTTGGCAGTTAAACTCAGTGAAGCACTTGGTGATATTTATCAAAATTGAGCATATACATGGACATGACTGACATAGACCAGAGGTCAAGCAAAGAGTTTAACTAATTTTCTGCACTTCTGAGTTTCTCATTTGATCATGTTGTAATATTGTGCTTTTCCTTCAGCAAGTTTGGACCCAAAGCTAAGCATGAATTCATGGTTATCTAAACTGGAGTCAAGTTCCTGGCTGGATCACGTTCAAAGTGTTCTCTCTACTGCTTGTTTTGCTGCACAGTGTTTGGATATTCAGGGTACTAAAACTAATTGAAACATTAAAGCAATGATACATAATTTAAGCAATGCCCTTAGATAGGATTATTTTTTTGTAAAACTCTTTGGAACATTTCTTGTGTATTATAATTTATTGCATTTTTCAGTGGCATGAAGACTTTCAAGGAAAACTAAAAATAAATTAACCAATATTGTTAGTGTGTTAGTGTGTTTTAGTTTCTGGGCTTGCAAAGCATGTTTTATTTTTTTCCCAATGCACAGCGTGCTAGTCAGCTACCTTATAATGATCGTGAATGTGCTGAAAAGTAAAATTTACTGTCGGCATTTTTAAATGTTCATATGACAGGAACAACTGTGTTGGTACACGGAGATGCAGGGACAGATACCACGCTTCAGGTTACATCCTTGGTTCAAGTTTTGCTGGATCCTTATTGCAGAACGGCCGAAGGGTGAGCGTAACGTTATTTGCATTTTCAGTAGACTTGTTATCGCTTGTAACTTCTGTGTTTCGCTGCCCAGTGTCATATGGCGACGAGGGTACGATCAAAACACTCAGAATTGCAACTACAAGTTCGATACCCTTTGAGAACAGTTTTTTGTTCGCCTTTTACGCCTTCTTTAGGTTCTATATGCGGAAAAAATGAAGTAAGGAGATTTGGACAGAGATTTAAAATCACTGCCAGTGTAGTAAAGCTTCAGTAGTTTTACGAAAATGAGTATCGGGGATGGAAGTAGAATAATTGGATCTCAGTTATTCATTATTCCTTTCATTTTTTCCGTTTTTTTTTTTTGTTATTCATCATTAAAATTTTGTTCGAGATTCATTTTTCTGTATTCGTTATTCTTTAACGGAAACCTTAAAATTCTTTATTCTGAATGTTCAAACACTGAATATTCCTTATTCAATTACTTTTTTAAGCCGTTAATCATTATTCAACATTGCACTTAAACCCCCAAATGAGTACACGAAACATGCAATGTTGCATGTCAGATTCCGTTGTGTCAACCAGGCCTTAGGTGGCCTTGTCTTTAGTCAAGTGTTACTATACAATGTACAATATTATTAATATTGATACACAGGTTTAAGGGCTTGATCGATAGAGAGTGGTTACGCGGAGGTCATCCATTTGCAGAGCGCTGTGTCAAAGTGGGTGTTTCTCCTTCAAGATACAAGGGGCAAGGTCCTGTGTTTCTGCTTTTTCTCGATTGTGTCTGGCAGGTTAGTTTTCCGCAATTTTCAACCCAATGTCCAAACATGTATTTCAATCTACGAATTATCTGAGTTTGTTGAAAAGTCTTAAAAAGTTTTTCATTTACTTTTCCCTCATCAGGTCTATCAGCAGTTTCCATGCTCTTTTGAATTCAGTGATCGTTTTCTCATCACCCTTTTCGAGCATGCGTACTCTTCACAATTTGGTATGTAACAATTTTTAATAGTCACCCACGCAAGCTTGTTTGAGGCTCGTTGATTAATCAGATATTTTTAACCTGAGGAGTAAAATAAACCTCCCTCTCTTTCTAAAGATTAATTTACGCTAAGCTAAGTAGTATTTGCTCTGTGGTAGCAGCAAACTCGAAAGCTTGGCTCCTTTGGCTGCTACACACTTTCTTCTTTGTTATGTTTAATTTAATTTTTTACTCTTATTGTTATTGTATTGTAGTTAAATAAGTGTGAATAAATGAACTTAAACTTGAACTTGAAGAGAGAACTGATCTTTGCACTTATCTGGGTAATTTAAGCAATTGCCTCTTTAAGAAACCTTAAATATTCAGCCTACTTCAATTGGCCTAGTCCGAGAATATCAGAATACTCTGTTTGCCCCCCCCCCCCCCCCCCCCCAATTTTTCACAAGCATTGTTTCCTGTTTCTCTTGGGACTTACAATGGTCCCAAGGGAAAACAAAAGCAATTCTTATGCAAAAATTGGTCGGACAAACGAAGAGTATTATGGTATTTTCCGCTTCGGCCAATGAGAACCATGAGTTCGCATACAGCGACATTTCTTGTTTACAAACAATGACGTCACATTTCTTTTGATATTGAAATTTGCCAACCAAGGAACAAATGAAGTCATTGTTTCCGCAGCGACTTGGCTTCTGGTTGGCATATTAATAACAATGGGTGACGGTACAAGAATAATCGCTATACCTGTAAAGCGGCATTGCAGAGGTCGTGGGTTCGAATCCAGTTGAAGGCGGCTGAATTTTTCAGGTATCTACAAAAGACAATTGCTTTAAGTGTCCAGAAGAGTGCGACGAGTACTTCTCTCTTTCGTCTGCAGCCTGCACTTCACATATACATTTATTTTAAAACAAGTAAGGATTTAAAAAATACCGGCAGACGAAGACTTTAAGACATGCTTTTAATTTTCGTATGGCTTCGAGTGTTTGATGGTCTGTGCAAACTAAACTTCAGTTATTAGTTTGGCCAATAACAGCCGGCTCAAACGACCAATTAAACCCAATCGAAGCAATACATTAAAAAGAAAGACAAGAACATCCTGAACATCGTTGAAAGTCACGGTTTGAACAACAACAACAACAACAACAACAACTTTATTCACACTATTTAGGAAACACAAATAGAAAAAAATCAGGAGATCAGAAGAAAAGATTGTATAACTTGGAATTACATATGTATTGAATAAGTGTGCACCAGCCAAAGTAGCAAAGTTTTCGAGTTGGCTGCTGCTCTTAGGTTACTGGAAATGCCTCTTGTAGACGCCCTCCCTTCCCTACAGGTGAATACCCTCCACTAAGGGTCAAATATTTGAATAGACGCGTCCCCTCCCCCGTCTCCCAGAAGATTGCGATATTGGAGGGTGTAAACTGCAGGTTGCAGGTTGTAGGTTAGAGTTGCAGGTCAACTCTAACCCTGACCCTAACCTTTCACCAAAGCTGAAACAACCCAAAACTTTACTAATGCTAATATTAAGCCTAAAAAAACAATGTTATCCTAAGGTTAGCATTTTTGTAAAGGTTTGGGTTGTTTCAGTTATAGTAAAACAATGACCTGCAACCCTAACTTGCAACCCGGCTGCAACCTGCACTTTACGCCCTTCGATTGCAATAGAGCGGACCACGTAGTTTGATATGCTTGTCTTACCTCTGCCCCGCAGGTTATTATTCCGTCAGAAAAACAAGTAAACCTCAGTTACAAGCGAAAACGAAAAACCTAAACAAGGTTAAGATTAAGTCCCTCCCCAAAAACTTCCAAATTGAGATAAGTGCCCCAGCCAGGCTTTTATTGAAACTTTTACAGTGTTTTGATCGAATGACAATGCGCGGAAAGCAAAGCTTAAAATAGTAACCGGTTGCTGAGTCAATAAGTTTTGATTTGTGGCTAACAAGTGTGTTTGTTTTTTAGGGACATTTCTGTGCAACAACGAAGCAGAGCGGCTTAAATTCCAACTAAAGACAAAGACGATATCTCTTTGGTGAGCTGTGAATCAGCCATTTTGAAATAATAGCCTCTCAGGGATTTCCCCTGGAGGCAAGTCCGGGTCAACTTAAGCCATTGCGTCGCAAATTCTACTAAATCGTTTACTTCCCGCCCACTGCTTAGTCTTTGTCGGATTCATTCCTTATTTTTACTCCAAAGTGGTTAACATTTTTCTGGTGTGATTTTCTTTTTGTTACAGGTCACATCTTAACGAATCGGATATCCTAAAGCCGCTTTTGAACCCAATGTATGAACCAAATGACTCTGTTCTCTGGCCTTCTGTAGCATCCCAAAGTCTTGTGAGTAACTAAGATCTATCCTTTCTAAGTGTTAACACGTACAGACTCGTGAACACAATTTTTATTGTTTTCGAGAAGAAAAATTCAGAATTTGGCATGCCGAAATTAGCAAAGACTATATCTTGGCGGGTCATGCCTCTAGAACGAATCATAAGATTACAAGTCACCAGGGTTAACTAATAAAGTAAAAAAGCCGTAATAATAGAAATAACTTCAATTTTTTCGTCATAAAAGCAAGCAAGATCCCTTTTTAAAAAAAATGGATAACCAATTTGAGTTTACAACAACACATGTTCAAACTCAAATCGGTTGTCCATTAAAACAATTAAACAGGCGTAAAGTACTAAGTAGCATGTGCCCTTACTATCTATGATAATTACGAGCTGACAAATGAAAATATCATGAGGATTCTAACCTTTGTACGATCTCAGGGAAATCTAAATAAGAGTTTTGGCATCCAAAGATTTTAAATAAAGTTTCTTTGATCTCTTTTTTAAAGTAGTACTATGATCAAAAATTACTTCCTTTTTTCCTTCAGATTTTGAAAATGTGTGCTTAACACCTGCCTGGCAAAGTTTTGAGCTTTGATTTTTATTCAAAGGCTGTTAACTTTGAGTGTAAGTTTTGGATCTCATGGTCCGCCATTGCTCACGTTCAAAACTGACCGACTGGACATCAGAGGGTTGGGTCCTGGGAAAAGTGACGCCATTCACTCAATAGCTTAAATTTTCAGCGGGTAAATGTAGTTTATTATGTATGCAAAGCACAAGTTCAAAAATCTGAAAGACCGAAACTCCCATGCGGCATAATTCAGTCGCTTACAAACGCATTGCATTCTTAAACTAGAGAGTCTTTGACGTCATTTTCCCCTCGATCCAGCTCACTCAAGATTTTAAAGTTTGTAATGGCGGACAATTAAATAGGAAAAGTGTGGCTTAAAACTTGGGTCACTTAGGGTTTAGTTAACATAGTTTTGAAATCCAAAGGAAAAAAAGATTTGATTTTTGATCATAGTACGACTTTAAGAGTTGGCAGGGACGGCAATCGGAAGTGAGCTCTTTTCCTTTTAACGTAATCATCTTCACACTACCACATTTGTAATGTTAATTATCTTTTCACTATTGGCAACGATTACAGTTTAAAAATCTGAGACAGAGACTGCTGTCCTGGCATGTGAAATATTCACTTCCGGTTTTCGTCCTTGAATCATTCGCAAACCTCTCTCCCGAATCCCTCTTCTTCCTGTCTCTTTCGCTCAGAGAGGCGCTGGGAACAAGGCTGATCAAAAGCAAGAGAGCGGTCCTCTTTTTAAAGGGGCCATGTCACGTTTATTTTAGGATGTTTAGGGGAAATTTTTAGTTGATCACGAGTTTAAAACTCGGATTTGGTGATGTGGAATTGCCTTACTGATAAAATTATTTTTGAATCACCAGCAAGGTGATTCAGAACAAAAACGACATTTATCCAGTCGTTTTGCCATAAACTTGAAAAACGTCGGACAGACTTTTTCAATATTACCCAAATGCAATCCGTTTCAGTCTTGTCCATTTGTGTCCATCCATGCTTCTCTTTCCTTTTCCTGTATTTTTTTAATGTTGTTCAACAGTTTTAAGTGGTAATTGCAATGTTTCATTCTACGTTTTTGACATTTTGGGTGTCATGAAATTACATCATTTTACGTTTATCTAGCATAAACTCTGTTTAATTTTCATAATTGTCAATAAATAGCTGGTCTGTAGGCCGAGTCGGTTGAAGCGGGGATGTTAAATACAATGACGATCTAAACTGGAATTAAAAGCCTTAAACCTTGATTGAATCGCTCACCTTTGGTTGTTTGGAATAACTCGGCTCGAAAGGAGACAATAAATCAAATATGCCTTCTTGTTACCACTTAGGTATTGTGGCCCGGCTTGTTTTTAAAATGGAGGGAATCCAACAAGAACGAAGATGTCTTATGGCAAGAAGTGCGCAGAATTCAACAGATAAACACAGACTTGAAAAGCAAAGCCATTTCTCTAAGAAGGTAAGAGAACTACCTCTCTGTTAGTTTAGTTCGGAGCCGAAAGGACTGGTATTAACTTATTCATAATTCATTAGTGTGCGGGATTATCACAGTAAGACTTCATTCTCGTCACCAGAGCCTCGGATCGACCCAAGGCTCTGGGAAACTCTCTGTAGGAGAACATGCGCCGTTGGGTTCTTATAGCTATTTGAACCTTACGGCGCTTGCTCACTCCTCGTGCTAACATGAATGCACCAATTAGAGACGCTTTTGATTGTTCTTCACGAAAACCAATGAGAAGACACTTTGTTTCGGGGTTCCCCAGAGCTCTTCTCTCAATCAGTCAAGAGAAGAGCTCTGGGGTTGAGATTGAGTAAAACTTATTCCCTTAGTTTCGTAGGCTTTGCGGAGTCTCCTTTTTTTCAGTTACGGGCTGAATCTCTTCGGTTCTTGATGATTGGATTTCAAATCTCGTGCCAGACTCCCATTCACAAACGTGGATTGGTCGTTCGCGTTTGATTATCATCGCCGGTTGTAATTGACCTAAACAAGGACTTTTTACTTGGATTTGTTGTAATGCTGAGTTATGCGAATTCCCTTCACCCATGATGTCCGTTTCAGCTGCTTTTTTTGTAACACTCGTTTGAGACCACTCTCACACTAACAGTTCCCGTGACTAATGCCATAATCTTTGTTTACAATGATTTTTTGCCTCATTAGAACAAAGGCATCGTTTTGAAATCCGTGAGCCGAGAATAAAGTACTGAATATTAAAAATGCATCGCATAAGAAGCTATCTCTGAAAATTTGAACCCGATAAACCAGATAATCTCTGAGTAATGATGCTTTGAAAATCCGAAATTTTACAAAAAAATACATGGGATGATTAGGGCCTTTGTCACCCGATAATTTATCAGATTTTCATGGCTAATAACTGGCTCGTTATCAAAGCTAAAAGGATAAAATCATGTGGAGACTGAACAAGTTCTTTTACCTTTTGCAGTCAATTTGTAAATAGCATGATGCCTTCTGTGAACAAACTCTTATGTTAATGAAACAAAGGAAAAAATTGCCTTATTCATGTCATTTGACACATTTTCCTAATCTAACTCCCTGAAAGGGGGATTTTTTTTCGCTGGATCGGGGTTCATCCTTTTCATTAGGTCCTCTGTTTTTGCCATTACCCCCATTGTAGGGGCGCTGCGTAAGGGATGCTTAATCAAATGCTTCACTCTCTTTCTCCTTATTTGTTTAGAGAATATGCTGAACTGCAAGCTAAAGTGCTCGAGGGGAGAACCAAATGGCAAGAAGAAAAGGAAAACAGAGAGAAAACAGATTCATGATAATCTCCGAATTACCTAAAAAGCCATCAGTCTGCTTGCCCTAGTGACCTTTTCCGTCCACTTGTCAATTACGACTGGATTGGTTTCATTTGAGGAGTTAACTTGGTGATTGCGCAATTTTATAGGTCAGTCATTAGAGAGATTTAGCATCACGTTCACGTGAAACGCGAACGGCAAAAGTGACCACGTGACGATAATTTTCCCGTCATTGGGTCACGTGAAGCTAAAGTCACAACCTTCTCTCTATTTTACGTGAAATGTGAAACGGCAAGCCGACGTTTGCTGTTTCACGGAAACGTGATGGTAAATCCCTCTAATCTCTCTCTTAAGAGTTTCTTGAATGCTCAGGAGCCGTACTTCACGATATCATGGTTATGAAACTCATTCTCGCCTGGAAAACGTCATCGGAACTACTCATACAAGAGGTTATTGAATACTCAAGCGAGTTGGTAAAAAAAAGGAAAAGTTCTCAACTCACTATTTACAGAACACTACACGAACTTGGCAGTCATGGGATTGAAAGCTGAGAAATGAAGGCTGATTACATCGTTGCTTGTGAAAGACTGGTTGAGGATATCTGTAAAAATGTATACAAAGATTCCCATACACTTGAGGGAGGTGACCCAACCGTTGCTATGGACCCCTTCAAATGGTCATTTCTCGAGTCCCTTTAACTCTACAGTTATCTTTTATTCAAGTGTGTTCTATTTAACATATCTTTGTCTGGTTTGACTCACACCCATATCTGGTAAATCACGTGACCAAAACAGAAAATGCCTAAAAACTCAGCAAGTTAACTATGTTTTTCACAAATTTTTGAGGCAATAGTATGAGAACAGTTTAACGCAAAATATGAAGCATGGGCTTAAAAGAAAATTATTTCTCAAAAAAATCGTGACGTCATAAAGCCCTCCTTTGATACACTTTTCAAAAGATCAGTTCCATCTTTTTGTCCAAATAGAAATTTCATGCTGCAGTTAAAGAAATGATAGGACGGTTCCAATCCGGCGAAAAAAAACGCCTTTTCCTTTCGTTTCCTGAGAGTTTTACATGTTTTTCACGGAAACGCACAGCAGAGGACTGAGACTAGTTGCGCATGCGCCTTCTGACTGAAGTGATGTCAGATTTCCATCAAAGAACGAACCATACCTTTCAGTAGATCCATTCAAACCCCGAAATTCAACACATTGTGACAATGTCCAAATGTGGTCATCGCGCGCTCAATATTCGTCGTGCGTACTCGAATACTCAACGTATATCCTGCGATATACGTATTTTTGTGTGTCACGGAGAAAAATGGTAGTTTCTCCACTTTTTTCCCCAATAAACGTAGAAAATTGTGCTTTGTCATCAATTTGTTGAATAATAAAACAATCATCCTGCTCAATCTTGCGGAATATTGCCTGATTTTAGCCAACTCGGCCTACGGCCTCGTCGGCTAAGGATCAGGCAATATTCCGCGCGATTTCGCAGGACAATTGTTAATTAGTATCACCCAATTAGTGGACTAATGCAAATCCTGCATTTTTATTGGCTATGCTGCTAGAGGACTATTAGTAATAGTCCTCGAGTAGCGAAAAGCGTGACGCTTTCCTTCATTTTATTCCCAAATAAATATTTCTTCAACTGGCATTTGCTAACTTTATTATTGCCTTTTCTGTCCGACTAGTTGGGTGATACTAAAACAATTACACCCTTCGCCCTCAAGGGCCAGGGGTCTAATTATTAAATATTCACCTCCGAGCAACCCGCGCGGGATTTGCGCCCGAAAATATTGTAATCGTTGCAGGAATAAATGAGTTAACATCATATTTTTGGTGCTATATTATTTCACTGTTTTAGTATATACTAAAACAACTATTCACCTCAGTGTCGATGGCAAGTAGCAGGTATTTACCTCGACGCTTCGTGGCTCAGTAAATATCCATCATTTGCAACCTGCGAAGAGTTGTTAATTTTTCGGAATTATATTACGGTCACGCAGTCTCCAAATCACCAACAAGAGAAATGCAGGTTTGTATTCGAAATCCAGACAACCATTCAGTTTCTTATCGTCTTGAAGTGGAACGCGGAAACCTTTTCAGTTTTCAGGCATACTTTGATGCTACTCTAGTCTGGAAAAATTTGAATGTTGCTGAAAAAGTTACAATTTAAGGGTCTTTGAATTCAGAGTTTTAAAATTACATTCAAAATTCTCCAAGCCAGAGAAGAATAAAATTATGTGTGATTGTTAACTTGGTGGCATAAGGAACCTTAACTTTTCTTACGGGCTTTCGCTCAGAACTGAGTGAGTGATTTGTTCGTTCTTGCCACCTTAGGACGCTTTCCATTTGACAGAACTGACAAGCCAGACCGGGCATTTGAAAAGACTAACTCTACAACGCCTTCAGATTAACACACTTCGAGGATGATATATATGCTGCTCCAGAAGAATGCGAGAGATTATCATGCAAGTGTGTTCCTTCAAATTGTTGCTTTTTATTGGGTTGCATATGGCAATCCAGTCAGAATCTGAGTGAAATTTGTCCGTTTTATTTTTACTTTTTTCCATGTCAAGAAAATGGGAAAGTTGCACCATAGATCTTTCCTGTCACTCCCCTTCTAAGTATTGTCTTCGGGCGTAGGTAGAGTCTCCTCCTCGTATTTTTGGTAGGTTCAGAGGGTAGTAGAAATGCGTAGATTTTATCCGGACAAAGTAGAATATTTAATTAACCTACAATGGCGTCGAAGTCATTGTAACGCGAATGGCGTTTTAGTGGATCTTTAAAAAATTACCCTTATGGAGTTCAAGAATGGAACGTCAATTGGATAAACAAGACAGGCGGTGAAAAATAAATATCTGAAATCTTGAAAGCGACGAGTAATGGACTTCGACAACAATTGTATCTCCGTATCAAAGGGAGCTGTATTTCTAATTACCAACTGTGATGTTATTTACTACACTGAAACCAAATGGCAAATTCTGTATGGCCATGCGTATAAATTTTCGTGCGTTAAGCGTGGTTCCGTGTGAACGGAACCCCCTAAATGCACGAATTTTCAAGCGTTAGAAAATTCGTCCGGTACCGTGTGGATTAGGCCTTTGTCGCATTTACCTCTTCGTCGAATTCTCGTTGATATTTTACTAACTGTGTGTGTCAATAAAAATAAAACGCCGACAAACATTTTGTTGTTTGTGTTGCGTTTTATTCTTATTGAAGCTTGAATGGCCCAAGTCAAAGAATTTTTATGTAACTGTGGTGTTATGTACAACACTGAAACCAAACGTCAAATTTTCTGGTAACTTTTTCGGGGTGGATATCAGAGAAGGAATCGAACACCTTCACTGAATCTGTGCGTTTAAAATTTTCTGGCTATTTATAATTTTATTTATTTGTACTCAACTCTGCACAGTCTTCAAGTAAAAAAACAATGTGAAATTTGACTAATTCTTGTTAGTCAAAAATTATTTGAAAGAAAGCTTGTTGCCCTTTTTTTGCTTCATCTTTGAAAGAAATAGTTCTTCAATGAAGGGTTTGATCCCGAACACTGGTGGGAAATTTCAGGAAATTTATTTAGTTGTGTGTGGTTTTTGACACGGCGTGTGATGCTTGTTTTAACGCACGCAATGAAATGGAAAGTTTTTTCTTCCATGTTGTTTGTTTCAATTAAATTTTTTGGCTGGAAAAGGTTTTTTTGTGAGATTTTTTTGTTTTTGTGGATTGATCATGTTCGAACTTAACTAATTTGCATAGGTGGGCTGGCATTTCATATGCGAGTTGTTTTCATAAAGATGTCAAGAATTTTTTGCCATTTTGTATTTCAAGATTTCTTTCTTGCAAATGATTAAAGGTAGCCATAGTTTTGTACATCAAAAGAGATTTATTTAGTCAATCTATTGTAAAATGACAAGGAAAGGTTACGTTTATACAAACGTTGACCGTGTAGCACTTATATTTGAAACAGAGTTAACTGAATAGAGTGTAATGTGAAGTGCTAGATTTCAATCCCATATGAACCATGTGAGCGTTAGCCCTTGGTTCATATGGGATTGAAATCTAGCACTTCACATTACACTCTATTCAGTTAACTCTGTTTCAAATATAAGTGCTACACGGTCAACGTTTGTATAAACGTAACCTTTCCTTGTACTTGTACATGTTCATTGCCGTGACTTAACATCTTCACTTCCCACGGCCTGCTCCCGTCTGACCTTGTAGCTCAGTCGGTAGAGCGGCGGAGATCTAACCCGAAGGTCGTGGGTTCAATTCCCACCCTGGTCAGAGTTTTTCTCTGTCCTTGTGTGGGCCCATTTCCATCAGTAGGGCTAACGCTCACATGGTTCATATGGGATTGAAATCTAGCACTTCACATTACACTCTATTCAGTTAACTCTATTGTAAAATGAGTTTATTTGGCAAGCCAACAGTATTTCTTTAACTGGTTCCTGGTTAACCCAATTTATTGCTAAAACTTACTAGTGGTAAGATTGTTTACGTTGCTCATAAACACGAAGATTTTTCAACAATATATCGCTTTAATCTAACCCCAAATCATTCAGGTGGTAAAAAACTTCATAGTTATTAACCATATCCTTCGCTTTTGTGTTTGCCAGCAAATATGCCGCATTCGAGCTCGATCCCCCAGCCGGCTTCCTCCATTGTAGGAGTTACCAGGAGTACTAATTGGATTCCTAGGCTTTTTTCTTTTTTTCAATTTTTTTTTCGGCATTACTCCTGAGAACACCCAGTTTTAGCGCCTTCAATACCACCCAACTCATTGCCCTCTATTTTTGTGTAACATGTACCACAAGTAACCCAGTTTACGCTCACAGAGCGTCTAGTTCTTTGCAAACTAACGGGTCTGACCGGCCAGTTCTGACAAAGGAAAGCGCCCTTTGTGTTGTGAGTACCGATAACCGCAAAGTGGAGGCACTTAATTAATGAAGAGATTAACGCTGTAAAAAGGAAATTCACTTTATTCTTTCAATATTCAAATTATCAAGTTTGTTTCAATTGTGTTGTACAAAGAATTCATTTCACCTGGTTGAAATGAAAGAACAAGGGATGGGTGTAGACTCGGTGTTTCACCTGGAAGATGGTAAAAAAGAGGAGATATTGTAGTGGTATTAGTGGTAAAAATGTCACAACATTCACCCAAAAAGATTAAAACCTAATGTAATCATTATTTCATTTTATTCAAGGAAGAAGGTAAATTAACACAGATCCCCCTGTATATTTACATCCGAGTTGTAAATTACCATTAAATAGACGCTTATGGTGTTTCTGATGGTAAAGAGAATGTACTACATTCTCTTTAGCATCAGAAACACCCTTAATCTGAAGAATCCCTTCAACCTTTTGTCCACCAGTCGCTCATGAAATGTAAACAATGCGTGACATTTTGGAAACTCCGCGAGAAAATGGGGCGAGAGATCAAGAACCATTTTTCTGTCACGAACTGTTTTGGAGAAAAACTCGTTAAGTCATTCAAATAGTGGTAAATTTTTCCAGAAAAGTCTTATAACTATGGCCTCAGTGACGTTAACTAGTCGGTAAGTTATAGGGGTGTCTATAAGGGGTCCTCATTTCGTTAAAAGATAATGTTAGAACATAACATCATAGTACATAGTGGAAACTAATGTCCTCTCGAAAATTTAATATGATTGCCATAGTTCTCTTGAGAAAGCGTGACTAACTGCAAAAAATAATTTTCTGCTTAATTTTTATGGATGTTAAACCCATTTTTGTAATATCAATGAGAGGACTCAAAGTGCTCCATTTTACCAGCTCGGTCGGCTGATACAAAATAAGCTTATGTCATTGATATTTCTTCACCTTTACCACCACAGTTAAACTTTTCTCCATTGCCCAAATTTCTTATTCATGAATGTAAGGTGTCAAAGAGGGTGCATGCAATTTCCGTATATATGAACTTCCCGGTCATGCTGACAATTGCTAACGGTAAGCAATGAACACCAAGAGGTTGAAGCTGACCTTACAGTTCAAAGCTGATACAGGTTAATTCATCCGTGCTTTAAACAGCTCGGCCCTGGGTATTAGCCATTTTTTTTCAGTACTTTGCTGTTGTCATTCAAATGTTTCAAACTCAAATCATCGTGAGAACTCCACATACAAGGCTTGTTAAGGTGGCTCAAACCAGTTTCAACACTTGAGAGATTAAACGTTCTTATTAGAAGGATTGCAATGCTATAAATCTCTAATATACACAAAGCTATGATGCTGGCAAAAAAAATAGGACTTGAAAATGCAAGATTTAATCTCAGGTTTGCCTCAAGCATTTCTTGCAATCTTTTGTGTTCTTCAGACTTTCTCGATGTGATAAAACTTGGATGTGCACACTAAAGCTTGAACTAATAACATGAACAATAATTTATTAAATGATTTCAGGGAACTGAAGAATAGGTCAACTGGTATTGATATATTTGTACCTCAGTATGAACACATCTCTGGATCATTTGGTGGATCTGTTTCGTACCACGTCATTGTAGTGACGCAACTGTTCTACTTTAAAATACCAAATAAACATAAGGAGTCTGATGTTGTCCAGTTCATGGTGAGCTGATATTCTAAGCATCAATCAAGTGTAGTTAAATAGTGTTGAATGTTGTCATTGTAATCTAGTTATTGATGAGATGACTTTGTGGTTATCAACCGTGCCTTCCACCTCTGCGACCCGGGTTCAACTCTTGGCCCGGAGATCGCATGTGGGCTGAGTTTCAGTCGATCTCAACCTGACTCCGAGGGTTTTTCTCCGGGTACTCCAGCTTTCCTCCCTCAGTAAAATCGACTCCCAGCCTATTCCATCTGGCTGAGGTGCTGTGCTCCGAGGTCATACATGGGTTGTGTTCAGGGGCGGAGCGCCTAGCCGGTAGCACAACTCCATCAGTCTGACCTCGTCAAGCCGCGCCCTTAACAATTCAGTCTCCGACTCTGAGTAAAGGCATTCAGCAGGTCATTCATTCATTATTATTATTATTATAATTATTATTATTATTATTACTATTATTATTATTATTATTGTATTACATTGTTTTTGGTAGTTGTTTGGTTAGGATTGCATTGGTTAAGGAAGGGTTTAGTTCTTGGTTGAGGAAGGGTAAATTTTTTATTCAGATTTCGTGTACAGTATTTAATTTCTTATTCTACGTCAAGGATGCTATAGTTATATATTATGTCCCGTCTATCATCACAGATTCCACATAAATATGAGATTTTTGAAGAGCTGTGCAGCAAACTCGTGCAAAAGTTCCCCAGTGTTGTCTTTTCTTCTCCACCAAAAAAGACTTTTCTTATAAGTGAATCTGTGATCAGTGACCGTCGACAATACATGGAGGAAGTTCTTCAACAGATTGCTCGGACTCCTAAACTGGCTTGCAGTTCATTAGTACTTGAGTTTCTTGGTGCTAAAAAAGGAAACAAGGATATTAAGTCAGACGAGTCTCAGTCAAGAAAGGTATGATACCAGTATATTATAAGTGTTAAGGTAGAGGGACTGTCTTCCTGGGGAAGGGGGGGGGGGGGGGGGGGAGCATCCTAGAAAAGAGGGTGTTATGTTTCGGTAGTGGTGAGGGGTATAGCCATGATATTTTCTAGTTTTCATAAAATGAATCATTTGATTTTTTAGGGTGAATTTTTTTTACCATTTATTAAGAGGGAAGACTAGTATTCATTAATTTTAATTAGCAAGTTACAGCATTTGCCTTATTTTGGCTCATATTTAGGATGAAGAGTTCTCAGAAAAGAAAAGTGCCAATGATGAAGTTGCAGAAGATGAGGACCTGTTTGCGAGCGTGGATAAAACAGATTCAGACAGAATGGAACACAATAAAGATGACGAGGAAGACTTGCTTGCTGTGGCACAAGTATCTTCAGCAACAAATCCACCAGTATCGAGAAAAGGTTCCTCCATTTTTGATACAAATGACACAGAAAATGTTGACAATGATGATGTGAATAATCTTTTTGTACCTGCTGATGCTAATGAAAAGAAAATAAATGTGCAGAAAGAGGACAATTCAGAGCTACTCAAGTAAGTTACACTCATACGACTTATAAGAAAATTGAAAATTTGAAGAGTCCAACTTTTTGGGAGTGATTATTTAGACATAGTTCAGACAGTGAGTGCTTAACAAATCTGTACTCCAACGCAAGGCAGTTCCTTGTTGCAAAAAGTGTTGAGAAGACACGTGCGAAGGAGAAAACCAACAAGGAGGCTGAAACCAATACATACCAATTGCAAACCCTAACAAGATGCACTTGTTTACGTGACGTTATAGGTTACCTTGGCAACAGAAGAACCCTCTGAAAACATCTCATATATTGTATGGAAATGCTTATATCTCAAAAAATTTAACAGTTATGAACGAGGATCATAGTTTTACTTGATTTCATATCGGCAGTTCAATATATGATTCATTTCCAAGAAGGTCCAGACTCATTCACGCCGTTATCTGAAAAACTATTTGAATTATCGCCCATATGAATGAGAAGCGTGGGTGCGTAACAGGTTATTCCTTCCCGGGTGCTAATGCTTTAAATCGTTACACCAGCACTAGATAGGTTGCCAACCAAAGCTAATGAGTCCCATCTACCCGCAAGGTTTGTGTATCAGAGTCCTCTTCTCCTAGGTGGGCTGCCAACCAAGGTTGGGGAGTCCCTCCTACCCCTTGTTGTAACCCAAACCGGGAGGAGGAGGGATTAGGGTTTACTGGCACTTGCCAAAGGTGCCACCCCAGACTCTGGTGGGCGAGCGTTCACTTTCCCATAGTAGGCTGAGGCTCCAACCTGTCCAACTCCAGTGCCCAAATTATTATCATTATTATTATTATTATTATTATTATTATTATTATTATTATTATTATTATTATTATTTAAGAACCTAAATGTCTGCATATGTTGTCGTATGCCACTAAAATGCCAGGGGAGGATTTGTTTCCATCAACTTTACGTTCTATCCTTTTACTTTGTACCATCTCATCTCTTAACATGTTGACAGTATTGAAGATGACTTGGACAAATTACTGACGGCCAAACGGAAGCCTCCAAAACCAGTAAAACCCGTAATACCTGTAAAGCCTGTAGCAAAACCTCGACTCAAAGCAAAACCAGACCTGAAGCCAAAGCCCACTCCTCAGCCAAGGTTTGCCAAGGGAAGTGCCGGGGAAGATGAACTTTTTGGAACAGTGTCATCAACAATTAAAGGAAAAAAGCCGTCAGTAACCGAAAGAAAAGCAAGGAGTTCAGACCAAAATTTGTTTGATCAAACAAGAAAGACGTCGTTCAACAGGTTTGTAGTGTTCCGCAGTACCAAGAAATATTTTTTTGGGTTGACGCAAAGACCCGCAACACCAAGTACGCGGACACAATTTAAATTATGATTGTTACAAATCGTCTCGTAAGGGAGTGAACATAGACGTGACGGACGCGAAAAGCGATTGGAGGCGCGATTTACGTTTGTTCCTGTCTTTGTTAGAAAACGTTTGAGCCATTCGAAAAACACACGGTTGGAGGGAAACAAGATGCGACCAGTGCGGACGCCAATGCAAGCGTAAGTCAGGGCGCATGTGTAAACGCCGTAAGAACACACGAGCCGTGCTAAACATCAAAGCAATGACGGAGACGGGAGAGTGATCTAGTCGCTTCAAGATCAACAACAACGACCTTTGTTGGTTCCCTTTTTTCTTTAACCTAATTGCGAAAATTTGAGAAAATTCTAACAAAGGAATATAGGGTACTGGCAGCCAAGAAATTACCACATCGACCAGAACAAACTCCAAATTATTATGCGTGCATTTATTTTCTTTATATTTGAAATCGCGGTACATTCCAACGTTCTGTGGATGTCTTATAATTATGCATGTCACCTGCTAACAAGGCCTGAAAGTTGCTATGAAAGAACCCCAGAAGGGAAACTGGTTTCTATCTTGAGTTCACGTAACGTGCCTGCAAACCATTTCCAAATTCGTCCAGGCCCCAGTTGTTCAAACGATGGATAAATCACTAACCAGTGGATAAGTCATAGAGCGGTTTTCAATTGAGTGTCGAAAGTAATTAGCGAATTGCTTTGGTTTTGCATTTACTTCACTCAGTGATTGGTTCAAAGTCCTCGCGCCACTTTTTCAACCAATCAGAAGTGAAACCAAAACCAATTGTGGCTCGCGCGTGCACATTTCCCGCGCTTTGTGTCGGCTGCGTGTAATTACTTCGAGTTTTGATTGGTTTACTGGATTGTTTCCGTTCTTTTTGATTGGCCAAAGTAATTACTTTGGTTTTGGTTTTACGACACTCATTTGAAAACCGCTCTAGCGAAAACAATTGCATTATCATATGGATAGTGATTTATCTGGTGGATAGCGTTCTTCCACCATTTGAACAACTGGGGCCATTACTTTTAATTTTGCTCTAGAACTGCATCACATGGCGAAGAGACACTCGACGATATATTCAACAGTCCGCCACAACCCAGCTTTGGAACAACGGAAGACGATGATGACTTGTTCCAACAAAGGAAAGGAGTTCAAGAAAGAGGTGTGCAGGATATGGGGGTGGACGACATTGCAAGCTACATTCAGCAGAACATGCCCAGCACAGACACAAAGCTTGATTTATTTTAGGATTTGAATCACAGAAGCTTAGAAGGACGTTAATTTATTGTAGGACAAAAGCCACAAACCGACGTGGCTGTCGTGAGGAAAGCACACGGTGCATGCGGACAGCATCAAGCTTGTCTCGAATCCGATTCCTTTCTTCCTCCCACATTTATTCTTCATCCTTTTGGCCTCCCATTTGTTGTTTCCTCATGATGGACAAACAAGTGACCGAAACTAGAAGGAAATTGAACATTAACAGTTCAGGGACAAGTTAATCTTTTGCTTTACGAAGCCAAAAGGGAAACCGAAGGGCGCGTCGCTGTCCGTATAATAGGCTGATTTAGCAACAGAACGGGAACGTGAGTGGCGACGGCGCGTGCAGAAAAAACACCAATGAGAATTCAGAATAGAATAGACTCCACTCTTTTCTTCTCTATTCTAAATTCTCATTGGTAGTTTTGCTGCGCGCGCCGTCGCCACTGACGTTCCCGTTCTGTTGCTAAATCAGCCTAATAGCATTAAGGAGCTGGCCGACGACGACCGGGCTACGAGAACGTTATCCGAAAATATCATT
>OX421453.1:42725925-42748425 GCA_949126865.1 Montipora capitata | reverse complement strand
CTTCTTTTTTACCCTTTGGAGAGCAAAACCGACCAGCCATGTTTCTACTACAAAAGCTCTATGAAACTGAATTGCCTAATTCAGTGCTGAGTATTTCCAAATTCCTATGGGACAGCTCCATGCCCACGTGATTAACATGACAAACACATTCTATTGTTTTATTTCACAAGTAAGATAAAATATTCGCGTCCGACCTTTATGGGCTTTAAAACGGCTTGCCTGTTGCTCGCCGTTTTAAATGCCCATAAAGGTCTCCCGCTCGTATTTTATCTATTACTTACAGCTGTAGAAAGAGTGAAAGATGCATGGTGAATAAGAGATACTGTTCATAGACAGTACGCTGACCT
The DNA here is from genome assembly GCA_949126865.1 of Montipora capitata. Taxonomy (NCBI): domain Eukaryota; kingdom Metazoa; phylum Cnidaria; class Anthozoa; order Scleractinia; family Acroporidae; genus Montipora; species Montipora capitata. Next base: position 42,748,078 of record OX421453.1, on the reverse strand, counting down.
TGTACCCAAAGGGAGTAAGGAAATCATAAAGAGAATAGATATCTTCTTGTCAAGTGAACTAATACTCGTCTGATAGTCACAGTGACTGTTGAAGTTGAAAAGAGAGAAAATTGTATTGGATAGGCAGGACCTTCTTCATGTGATGAAATACAATTAATGTAAAATGGTCAACTTGATATTTGCTAATAAGCGACTGGTTATGGTATAATAGTGACAATCTGGCCTTAATATGTTGTCGTTTGTGTGGAAGTATACAGAGTTAACTGGTAATCAGTTGAGGATCGTTCTAGGTCTGGAAAGTTAATCAAACCAGATCACAGTAGAAACAAACTAATACTTTCACACAAATTTGTTACAACTTGCAAAAATGTGTTGTAACAAAGGTACAAGATGCTTGAATCATCCTTGCTGCTAATAAGGTTGCAAGGAGCTGACTTATTTTTAAAACTCTTTTAATGAAGGAGTTCTCCAGAACCCAGAAGAGAACGGCATAACAGACAACGATCTCCTGATAATGTTCCAGACTCTGACAGAAGATCAAGTAGACTGTACATGGACCGTGATGAAAACCGGGAAGGAAGACGAGAGAGAATAACTGAACGACTTGGACCGCGGAATAGGAGGAGAGTAGACCATGATGAAAGCAAGGATGGAAAGGAAGATGAAACTGATAGATTAAAGCAGAGACGAGAAAGATTTTGTAAGTATTTAACAAACATTTAAGTTAAAGATTTTAAAAATTTAATTAAAATGTATAGGTTTAGCAGGACGGTAATAATAGCAACTTTATTCATTTAATTCAATGAAAGGGAAGGATACCAGAGGTTATCCCTTTTGACGGTATCTGCCCGCAGCCAGGTATAATTGACTGAGAGTCTATTTTGATGAGGGAGGAAAACCAGAGTACCTGGAGAAAACCCTCAGAGTCAGATTGAGATCGACTGAAACTAAGCCCACATACGGGGGTCTCGAGGCCAGAGGTGGTCCCCGGTTGCAGAGGTGAGAGGCACGGTTGATAACCGCGAAATCACCACGACTCCCATAATCCACAGTAAAGTGCACATAATTAATAATTATTGGACGAGGTTGAGCAAAATATCGTGATTTGTCAGTGGCAAGCAGATCAATTATTTGCCGAAGCCAAAGGCTGAGGCAAATAATTGATCTGTGAGACACTGACAAATCACGATATTTTGCGATAACCAAGGTCAATGATTGTTTTATCATTCGATCACTGAGTTTGTTTTTTGTTTTCGTTTCCGAGAAGCCGTAAGCCCGCGCTGCCTTGCAGAGTCGAGTAATGGCACAGATCAATTGGTTTCCTTCTCAGCATAATTATACATGTATTTGTAGACTTCAAATTGTACTTACAGTCAAACATTCAATAACACTAGGCATCAACAAAGCTGAAGAATTTCACACTTTTCAAAGCGTATCCCGACAAGTGAAGCTTTGGTGTAAAGCTCGCCATTCTTTTTTCTGGCTTCAGTATAAAATCTCTTCAGTACATATGCATTCGCCAACGTGTCCTTTGCATCTATGACATGAGTGATTCTTTGTCTACCTTTCTTTCCTTGAGATACTTTCAAAATACGTTGAAATTTTGTTCCTTTCTTAGCATTCTCACTGTTCTTTCGATCAACTAAAGATGTTGAATCATTCTCTGACAGCTCGGGGAACCGATCTGCCATTTTCTCACAAGAGCGTGATTTCATTTGCACATGAGCAGAATATTATTTGCAGCAAACACTTATTTGTAGGCAGTTATTTGCAGGTCACGTGGTGGGCTCTCGGCCAATGAAAAGGAAGGACAAAATACATCGAATGATAATAAATATTATTGTATCCACTAACAAAAGGCTCAGACACAAGGTCGGAAACATTAATGTGAGAGTATCAATTTTTATTTCTTGATAAAACTTCAGAACCTCCTGAATTTTTTCCCGGCACAAGTTTCTTTCAGTTGATCCAGTATAGAGAAATCTATCAAATTCTGTGACAGTCAGTATTGTTTTGCACCCTGTGCATGAGATTGCAGAACTACACCAATACAATGTATGTTGACTTCTATAATTTGAGATCATGCAATGTAGCTCAATGATGGAATGATGATGATAATAATAATAATAATATCTGACCTGCTAATCGCCCTTTCTCGCAGTCAGAGACTGAATTACTAAGGGTGCAGCTCAACGAGGTTGGACCGAAGGAGCTGTGCTGCCGGCTAGGCGCTCAGCCCCTGAACACGACCCATGTATGACCTCGGAGCACAGCACCACAGCCTGATGGAATAGGCCGGGAGTCGATTTTGAGGAGGGAGGAAAACTGGAGTACCCGGAGAAAAACCCTCGGAGTCAGATTGAGATCGACTGAAACTCAGCCCACATACGACCCGAGCCAGAGTTGAACCCGGGTCGCAGAGGTGGGAGGCACGGTTGATGACCACTAAACCACTCTGACTTCCCTATGATGATGATGATGATGATGATGATAACAAGGTGAGGGAAAACCGGTTGGATGCGAGGATAGTTAACCATTGGGAAAAGATATTGAGTACCATCGAGATGAGCTGTCCGTGGGTCGAGAATCGTGGCAAGAAAGATGAAGAGAAAACACTCATGTATGGACCACTTTGATGGGAGCTGAAAGCACAGTACAAGGGTTATAAGATCAACCAATACAATGTGATCATAGATGTGCTGGGAGGCTGGAGTGTGGACATGGAAAGATCCCTCAGGATGCTCCTAGGTTTTAGGTGCAGAGAAATCTTAAGGCTAATGCAGAGATCGGTCATTTCAAGTACGCTCCACATCGCTCCGACATTCAAGGTTGCTGCCTAATTGACTGCAAGACGGTAGTAACCAGCTGCAGTCTTTCTAGCAAATGTCAGGACGTCATTTTTCAATTAGTTTTTTACAGGCATATGAGCCGGTTTCAATTAATGTTATTAGGTTTCTACTATTTTGCACTTAATATATTATAGAAAGTTATAATCCCTGAAGGAGCATACATGTAGGTTACGTTAATACACCCTATGTTCTTTAGTAAGCTCAGCATCTAGAAGTACAATACTGCTATAATAATGATAATGAACTTTATTTATTAATAAGTGTCAAGTGTATTTAGTGCTGAGGCATTAAATGGGGGGACACTGTGCAGAAATCAAATCAACACACTGTATCAAATCAGAGGTTGGTTTTTGAGGAGAGAGGAAAACCGGAGTAACTGAAGAAAAACCTCCCAAAGCAGAGCAGAGAACCAACAAACTCAACCCAGGGCAACATTGGTGGGAGGCAAGTGCTCTCTTCACTGCGCTATCCCTGCTTCTATGGAAAAAAGATTAAAAGAAGTTATTAAATTAATTTATTAACATTAATTGCAGCAAGACAAGGAAGAAGTCCTCCTGCAGCAATGAATGCAAAAAGGCGTACAGTTTTTGATCGTTTGGACCCAGGGCCTATCAGAGGTAGAGGAGGAGGACAACAAGGGGGTGTATTTAGGGACCAAAGGATGATTGAGATTGATGTAAATCCACAGGATGTACCACGAGGGAAACGATATTTCATGGTAAGCGTTTGCTCAAAAAAGAATTATAATAATAAAAGGTAGTTCTAACCATTAAAATAAGTAAATGTATGGGCCCAGATAATCAATTTGTTTTGCTTTGCAGTAAAGTTTGATGTAAAAGGTCTGACAGACTACAGAGGCTTCATTGAAAAATTCCTCTTTCAATACACAAGATGTGGCCTTCAAAAACATGTTACTTGTGATGTTAGGCTCAGGACACTCGGCCTTTTGGAGAACAGAGTTTTTCAGTCTCTTCCTTATCGAGAAGCGGTTATTGGGATCCTTGAGGGTTACACCAAAATCCAACCCTCTCTGCAGCAGAGAACCTCAATGCTGAATTAAGTAAAGACGTCTAGCATATTAAAGTTAATAATCTGTTTGGGTTTGGAGTAAATGTCACTGCTTACGAGCCAGAAGGCCGGCTCTTATCTCCGGTTTCCGTAGCATGAAGCGACTAGGAGTATTTATACTCCCCCCTGGATGGGATGCTAGTCCATCGCAGGGTTACCCCCAGCATTACGCCGGTACCCATTTATACGCCTGGGTGGAGAGAGGCACAGTGAGAGTAAAGTGTCTTGCCCAAGAACACAGCACAATGTCCCCGGCCAGGCCCCGAACCCGGACCACTCGATCCGGAGTCGAGCGCACTAACCATGAGGCCACCGCGCCTCCCACTTGAAGTAAATGTACATGTATATAATTTGAAATGTGGATTATATACAAGGGAGAAGTGATCCTAGAGGTCATGGATTTGAATCCCTGAATTTTTCCTGTGTCTGTAAGAGACAATTATTGCTTGCATTGGGTTGTTCCAGAAAAAATCCACACCCCCCCGACGGATGGGATTCTGGAAATTCTCGCGGGAGGGGGGGGTCAAGGACCCTGGAAATCCAGGCGGGAGGGGGGGTTGAACTCGAAAAAGTCTTCTGCAGGGGTCATCTGAACCGATAGTTCACGCGATTCGAACGTTTAGTTCGGTGACAGTTTAGCGCTCTCAGACCCTGAAAATAGTAGAAATATTTTGTTCACATATTTGTCACCTGACATAAATGATAATCTAAGTTCCTTCGCAGGTCCTTTTATAGCAGAAAACGCGAACAACATACTAAAGAAAGAGCCGTCGCAACAATATTGCAACGAAGAGTTTGAAACGCCTGACACATTTTTACTCGTACCCAGACCCAGCGTGCCACCGTTGTTTCATGTAATGATACAAAGAAAGAACAAAGAAAGCGCAAAGAGCAAAGAAAGAACAAGGGCAATTGATTTTTATGAGTTAAGAGTGTATAAACACTCGTTCGCGTTTTAGCATTTTTGGCCTTGCGCACGGTATTGGCTGTCAAACGCTCGTTATCGGCAATACCCGACTTTTAGCTGTTACTTCTTTGCTACAAAGTATTTATCTGGAATAATACGGAAAACAAACGCTTGTCTATTATGTCTGCTGTTTATTTTGATACTTGCCTTGCGTTTATTTTGCTTTGTTAGCACACAGCACCAAGACAAAGTTGGTGGAATCGGAAAATTTTTCGTCCGGCGCGTTGCATTTTTATCCGAAACATCGCACTTTTAACATCGTTTCTATCGTTTGTATCGTTTCAAACTTTCTATTGTTCGTTTGGTTCGCGGCATCTATCGTTTCAAAGGATGGAAAGAAAAGGTTTAAAGCGTTTCGAAGGTTTCAAAGGTTTCGAGCTTTTCAAAGTTTGTACTTTGCGTGAGAGAATTAGTCACGTACTGAGTAAAAATTGTCACGTGCTAGGCAACCAAACTTTGTTCAGTGAAGCAGAACGAGGTAATTGTTTTGTTTTGGCGCTTTTCACGGCTTTGCAATTTTCAAAACTGGAATTTTAGCGTGTATTTTGGGTTATGTACGAAAGAAATATTTGAGAGGAATGATTAAAACGAAGGGAACCAAGTGTTTTACAAACCATCGAAACGATTCAAACGATACGAAGCAAACCATACATCAAACCATTTGAGCGCTAGGCGAAACGAAAAATTCAATTTTGGCGTGATGGTTAAAAATTTAGTGCAAAAACTAGTAGCGTAACGCTAGTTCTACCACTATTACTCTAAAAGTACTTACTGTCTGTGGATGAATGTTTCCCAGGGTATGGTCCAACTAATGTGCACCTAAGTTTTTAATGTTCTTGGGCAATTTCTTGAGAGAAAGAAAATATTTACGCAAACATCTCAATCGCGTTCACTGCTGTTTTCCTCGCTGATTTCAAGTGCGGGTTTTTTATTTTGTTGTTAATTGAAAACAGAAAGATATTTTGAAGCTTTCTTTTTACCAGCTAAATGCACATGAAATTTACTTTCCATTTCTGTTTTTAGATTTTTACAGTAACGTTGTAATCTTAAAATCCAGCGCTTTATTTAGCGTTACGTACTATTTTGGAACGGCCTTGACCACCAATACCGTGTGCAAGGCCTTTTGCTCCTTTCTTTTCTTAGTTCCACACACCAGAGTTTTTATATAATTTAGCCAAAGCTTTAGGAATTGAAAAAGAACATCTTCTATACGTGATTGTGCGTATTTTCTATTAAAAATAAATTAAATTTAAGCCTAATATTTTTTCCCGGAAATCCAGGCAGGAGGAGGGGTCTTTTGTCTTGGAAATCCAGACAGGAGGGGGGGTCTTGGGCTTCAGGAAATCCAGGTGAGAGGGGGGGTTAAAAAACGTCCCCATCCGTTGGGGGGGTGTGGATTTTTTCTGGAATAACCCATTGTCCAGATAAGTGTGAGGATCACTTGTATTGTTTTCTCTCGCCTGTGATAAAGCTGCTATAATACATGTAGTATTGTTGCTAGAACTGCAAGAAGTAATACATGTAAAATTTATTTTAGCATGATGACAGGGAAGTCCCTCGCCGGCAGAAGACTGACAGATTAAGAGGTCGATCAAGAGGTCGATCACGAAGCCCTGTGTGGGTGCATGACAAGTTTGATGAATGTGAAGGAGAAGATGATCAGGTACAATCATTTGTGTGAAATTGAATGTTTGTACTGTTTTTTTTCTGCCTAAGAAATTACATTTTTATGCTTTGGTAATGTTTCGTGTAACACTTGATCCACTATGGTTGGCCGTTTGTTGCAAAATTCAACAATGTATCAGTTTGTATGCAACAATCTATATTGATTCAACTTCAACACAGGATATTTTCATTTAAAGGCTATATTACCGGTAATTCAACTTCAACTCAGGATATTTTCATTCAATGACTTAACATTCATTCAACTTCAACACAGGCCTTGTTTATTCAACAACTATATTCATTCGACTTCAACACGGGCTATTTTTGTGCAAGAAGAACATTTATTCAACTTCGACGCCCAGAGTTACGCTTTATGGAACAAATATAATTATTTAACTTCAACAAAAATATTGTCATCCAACAAAACATATTTATTCAACTCTTCGCAAGTTCCCGGACATCGATGATTTCTTATTCAACAAAGCTCCACCTCCCTACCCCTCTGCTACCCCTTCTTAAAAAAGAAGTGCGTGACCTGGGAACAGCATGTTGAAAAGCAGCATGGCGGGCCAGGAAGAACGTTTCAACCAGTATTTTGATGATATTGTTAACTTCTTAAACGTTATAGCTAGAAAGTTATGACAGGTCTGCATGGAGTCCTTCAGTGTGGTTTTTGTGGTTGCATCGCGTTGGAGCCTAAAAGAAACTATACTTTTGCTGTGACAAGTGCGTCTTTGAGGGATTTACACCTTTTGTATGATATTATCGGAGGTGTTAAGCGCTAGTAGATCCAATTCAGGATAGGCTGATTTTCTATGATATTCCATTGTTCTACCAATAACATTTTAACATTTTTGACCGCTGGGTGGTACGTAGTGACAAAACGCAAACTCCTCTCGTTTCTGTTTTCCTATTTGTGTTCGAGCCGATGGTCTAGAGGCAAAAGTTGACCTCTAGCAGACACCTTTCTATGATTGCATTGTATTGTTGTTTGAATTTCTAAAGGGTCTCTTCAAATGTTATTTTTGAAGAGTTTGTTCTAAGCATTCTAATAGGCCACGCTCAATAGTTCAGTATATCTTCAATCTTCACAAATGGCTATGAGGCTTTATGGTTGAATTTGAGTATTGTTGTGTTTAGAAATCCCCCTTGAGACTTGTGAGACAATGAAAACAGAACTGAGGGTAAAATTTGACCATAAAACTCTTAGCCATGCCTGAATATTGATATATCAAGCTCGGCCTATTGCTTCACCATTAATAAGAATTTATCAATGTCCGGGAACTTGTGGAGAGTTGAATAATCTGTCTGATGCAGATTATGTCGGTTATACAGCCAGACACCTTCATCAACGCATTGTTGAGCACAAATATTCGGCTATCGGTAAAACACCTTTTGGAAGCGAACGGTGACAAAAATCTTCTTAATGAGGACCAATTTCTTGTTCTTAAGAAGTGCCATGAGAAATTTGACTGCCTTGTTTATGAAATGCTATTGATTAAAGAACTGAGGCCTAGCCTTAACACTCAGAGTGACTCCATCAGTGCTAAACTCTTTGTTTAGCTTGTAGCAGATTTTTATGTTACCTTTTTTCTTAATGAACTATTGTTTTTTCTTGTATTTATAGAATATTCACACTCTCTTTTTCACGTGATAATGACATCCGAGAACGTTGAAACGTCGTGTATTTTTTAGCGGTGTATTTTTAACCGTTTTTACAAAATTTCTTAAATGCTTTTAAGAAACGTTTTTTTGCAATTTTTTATAGCTAAATATGTTTTGTTGAATGAAAGTATTTTTGTTGAAGTTGAATAAATATATTCGTTCCATAAAGCGTAACTTTGGGCATTGAAGTTGAATAAAATAATATTCTTCCTGCACAAAAATAGCCTGTGTTGAAGTTGAATGAATATAGTTGTTGAATAAACGAAGCCCATGTTGAAGTTGAATGAAATATCCTGTTTTGAAGTTGAACCAATAAATTATAGACTGTTGCCTAGTACAAAGATACACTGTTGAATTTTGCAACAAACGGCCAACCATAATCCCCTTCTAAAAATTTAATCTTTCAACAAGAAAGGCTGCTGGATATCTACCCCTCTGACAACTGAGTCCCATTTATCCATTCAGATTCCAAAAGAAATGAATTAAATATTATTGTTGTAGATGATCAAGAACTGGAAGTTTTTTTTTCATCTGGTACATCAATAATATACACTGTATATTTTTATTTATTTAACCATATATAAGGAACAAACAAGAGAAACTCAAACAGACAGAGAAGAAATAATGGAAGAGGAAAGAGAGATTCGTCAAGAGACTAAAGAAAGACCCTTGCACAGTTACTGATGGCTTCATTTTAACCAGCATTCAGTTCAAAGCATTATGAAAAATGCGACTTTGTTGTAGTCATGTGATGGTCTTCTATGAAACCATTTCCCCCTTTACAGAAAAAAGTCACCTTCTCACCATTTTGCATTCATGCAATTTTATTTTCTTTTTCGTTGTATCCTTTTGACTTAAATAACTAAAAGAAATTTTTAGATTTCATTTTTCTTTTGTCCCAGTATTAAACCCATTGACTCCTGGAAGCGAGACTACAGATTTTACTCTGTCTGATGCTGGTCAACTGGGGGCATCGAACGCTGCTTGAGGGGTAAATGGGTTATATAGAATATCTGTTCTTATTACAGTAAATTGTCAATACTGGGGTTCGTTTTTCTCTGGTTCCCTTGCTCTTTCAGGAATCCACCTTCTCAGCACAACTTCCTATGACAATAAAAAAAAGTAATATTGGCATCAATTGTACATGTACATACATCTTATTTGATGGTTTAACATATAATATGTGCGGATATTTTGCGAGTTGTGTAGTATTTTTCCGAGCCCCACAGGGGCAAGGAAAAACACCAGCAGTGAGCAAAATGTCCGCAAGTATTATATGTTAAACCATCGAATAAGAGCTTTATTATTCCACTATACAAAAAGGTGTTACTTTGCTTCGATTTTATTTGATAAGAGTGTTTCTAAAAACGTGCATCATCTGTCCTTCAGGGCGCTTGCAAATGATGTAAACGGCACAGAAAGCCAGCCAAATGTCCTTTATTTGATTGTATAAACTAAATGACAAGAGACAAGCCATGACAAGCTAAATTCTCGTGCTTTGTATCGTGTTGAAAACAATTTCATTCATCGAAAACTCCAGTTCCGTCCATATTTGCTCTGTTCTACAGTGTAATACCGTCTCATATTTTGCGCGTTCTCTTGACCAAATATGGTGGAATAATAAATACATGTACTGTGCCCCATTTTTGATGGCAAGGCTTTCTTGTTCAGAGCAATATTATTATCACAGCCGATTTACATTGTTCTGTTATGATTTAACACCAAGAAATTGTCTCATGTATCTTCTGTCTGGTATCTTCATTGTTCGTGGCCAAGGATTACCTACTAGGTTAAAAATCCCACAACACTTACCTGTATTTTAAAACTTGTGATGCATTTTGGTGAGGACATTTCATCATCTGATATTCCTGTAATCAAAGAATACACCATAAAAAGGACTTTTACTTTCCATATCAAATACAAGACATTTTGTACATTTTAGAATCCCCAAAAAGTAAGATATTAATAGCTTATACTGAAGGAGATTTAGTATTGGGGCCCTGACTTTTAATTCTTCCACCCTTGAAGGGGACAGCTTTGGATGGATGTAGATTTTGTTAACCCATTCATCTCGGAAGCGGGCCCCATTGATGAGTAAAATCTTTTCAGACAAAGTTAGTAATTACGTCTGCATCTCGCTCTCAGGACTGAAATGGTTAAATTTCATTTAATTTTTTTGTTACTTCAGGAATTTCAACTGTGTGTCGTCTTACCTGTCGGTCGAATGACGTAACATAGCATCACTTCCTGAAAAATGAAATGAAAAGAGTTGCTAATTTGTGCGTCACACTATTGTCTTTTATAAACATGTAAACACTTTAGTTCAAAACTGTATCTTGATAAAGTAGATTGCAAATGTTAACCCCAGTAAAAGGAAATTATGAAGGGATGTCTTTTTTATTTTTGCGATGGTGATTCGGGGGACACTACAGAAGAAATCCTAGAGTCAAACCAGTTGCTAATTCGGATGCTCTGCCACTGGGCAATAGGAAACTTGCGTGAGGCTGCTGCTACAGTAGGCCATTTACAATGTAAGTAGGTTCACTTGACAATAACGATAATTATCTCATTATCCAACAAGTGAGAGTGGAATAATAATTAATAATTAAAACAATTATTGTTGTTTTATTAAAAACGTCCAAAAATTATGGATTAACCTTCCCTGCTTTATTTTGTAAAAACAAAAAAATACTGATGCATACACTTACTGACATTTATAGAGCATGGTATAATAGCTCATAAATTATACCGTGATGGCTAAGCCAATCAAAACTATAGAATTGCATTATTCAATGATCTACAGTGTATCTGTAGTTTTTAATAATTATTGTTTTTGTCCTGCTATACTGGATGAAGTAGTAACAATATTATCCAGAAGGTATTAGACTAGACTTTTGCAAAGGAGAAATGAGATGTTTTCAGAGTATCCATTTTTCACCATCTGAAAAAATCATCCTTTTGATGCTTAACTTATCTTTCACTGGCATCAACCTGGAAGGGTAAGCAGACTATCTCACAACCCTTCAATGTTCATAATCCTGTGGGACGTAAAAGAACCCACACACTTGTCACAAAGAGTAGGGCATGTAGTTCCCGGTGTTGTGGTCTGTCTTCTGTGATGTACATGTATCATGGTTGGGAGGGTAAATGCTCGGAGAAATTAGCTACACCAAGCTACTCTAAAAATCTGAGGGTAAATAAAGATATATGATGATGATGATGATATGAAAAGAAGAACCAACAAAGTGGATTGAAATCAGTTAATCACAACTCTGATTGTAACCAATTAATGGCAGCGAAAAACAAACCACTGATTGAGATTTGAACTTAACTTCAAAGCCTGGATGTTTATGAAAGAAAAGGATCTAGAAGCTGATTTTTAACAAATTAGTTTCGTTAGAAACACAAAGAGTACCTTGGCTGAATGCCCACTGACGCGATTCACTCCACACAACTGAGGCCAAGTAAGTTGTCGACAGAACAAATTTGCATTGCTTTTCACCACATCCAAATGATCTGATTCAACCATTTGAACTATAACTGAATAACTAAAACAAAAATTAATGTACATGTAACTTTCGTGAAAGCAGTGTTTAAACAGTCACTTAGTACCAGGCCAGGTATTAGGGATTAACAGTAACCAAGAAAGTCTTAACAGATTGACAAAATCATCTTCTTGATTAAACCATAAACTTCGTGGCTTGGACAAATTATATAGATAAAGGATGGAAAAACAGATTTCACTCACCTTGAGTGATAGAAAGGCATGCCCTCTTTGTAAAGAACTGAAAAGTAACCAAATCATTATTGCAGCTGCAGCTGTAAAAGGGTTTAAAACTATTAAGGTTCTGTTTTCTCTCAAAATAAATTGTTATCATCACTGCACTGAAATTTAATGGTAATAATTATTGAAAAGTCATAGTTTAAACATCTGTAATAAGTCCTTGAACTACTTCAGAGGATGACCATGTCATTCACTAATTAAAAATACTGTTATTATTTAGGATTTATTTTTATTTTTGTCATTGATTCCTTAGCCTGTCATGACAAACTACTGCATCAATGCATCTATTATCATTTCAATATGCCACAATTTGATGTTTTGGTCCTATTCTAGGGAGTATGGCAGATTGTCATCTGAATTTAGTTAAATGGTCAACACAAAAAGCCTAACCTGGTCGACAGAATAAGCTCAGTTGTAGCTAGGGGTAACTTAAAATTTCATTATTCTATGTTATCTCACCCCAGTCAGCTCCATATTTGATGCCCACTTTAGGAATCCATCCTTTAGATCTGAAGTAATGATATGTAACATAGCTTGGTATGAAGTCTTGTTTAGCAGCACAGAACGAGCACCACATTTCACTTAATGACATTGGCCTCTAAATAAATGGAATTTGTGATCATTCATGTAAATGTTTCTTAAAATGTCCATTGTAACCTTAAAAATGCATGAGCTATTCTGTGAGAAAGTGTTGCCTTTGTAATTCATCTGCAAATGGTTAGACTTTCAAGTCTTCTTGGATGAGGACAATAAATCATAGGCCCTGTCTAACAACCCTTCCTGTTAATCAACATGCTGTGGGATGTTAAAGAACCCATACACCGTTTGTGAAGAGTAAGGGGAGACCCCTGGTGTTGGTGGTCTTTCTCTCAGAGTATTGTAAATCACGGTGAAACAGTACGTGATATATATGTCGGGGGTTTCATTAGAGGCCGGTCACTGGAGGTACACCACTGTATATGTGGTCAGAAATTTGCCTCTCAACGCCAGCAACTCTGCCTTGATTTTCACGCAAAACCATGTAAAAGACAAGAGTGACCACTGCTTACAATGATTTGCCCAGGCATCTAGGTACTTCAATAGCTATTGATTAACCCCTGATATGTGTGGTATGTAAATTAACATTACCATTTTGCTCCTCACCTTTTCCATGTTTAAAACTGACAGACACCCAAGTCCATATGCTAAGAAAAATGCCTAAAATGTTACACAAAAGAAAATGGTAAAAAAATGTGTTAAAATGATTGCAAGCTCAGCTGATTTTATTTTTCTGTGTGCTCTAACCCTAGTAATAATCTTTTTGCAAACTTACAATAATAAAGGTTGGGTTGAAATCATGTTAAAGGACTTGAAAGTTTGAATCACATTGTACAACATTCTTCTATATAAGTGTAACATTAATTTTGCTCTTTTCACAATGAAAAAGCACAGTGTTATTTCCAAAGGTTGGAATAAAAGAGGAATTCATGTGCTGAAACACGTTTCCTGATTCATTTTGGATTTAACTACCCTTTGTTTGTTACTGTAATTTTACAAACCTCTTCTAAAGTCAATTGCAGATGCTCATGAACCTTGTATGGATCATTTTTTCCGTCAATATTGGTCTTCTGTGTGATTTCCTTAGGTTCCTTAGTTTCTGTGCAAGGCTTGGGTTGTTTACTGTTGAAAGGGAAAAAAGGAAACAAATGTCAACTTCTATTCCCTTACTTTTTCTCTTGCTGCTTATTCCTGACAATTTCAAAAGGGCTAAATTTCAATAATTCCCTTGCTCACCTGAGGGACCTTGCAAGCCATGCCTGATTGTGTACAGATAGAAAATCATAACCAGCCAATCACAGTATTTCCTTAATATTACCAGTAACAGAGCAATTTCAAAACAAGAACACAAGCAAGCTAAATTTTAATAATTCCCTTGCTCGCCTGAGGGACCTTGCAAGCCATGCCTGATTTTGTACAGATAGAAAATCATAACCAGCCAATCACAGTATTTCTTTAATATTACCAGTAACAGAGCAATTTGAATTCAAAACAAGAACACAAGCAAACAATTACATTTATACCTTTAACTGGTCACACACCTTTTCCTTACAACATCTTGCACGACTTCCTCAAGTTCTCTGTTAGAAATGCATTCTTCAATGTCATCATCATCTGTAAGAGTAATCTTGATGTCCTCATCATCACTTGAATGTAGTATGACTTCTTCCCTTATAGTGTGAACCTTTTCGCCTAACTTGTGTTGACTCTCACAAGATTCACCATCACTATCAGCAGTGTCAACTCGTTTTCTTTTGTGATACTTTGAGAATTCTTTATCAGAAACATCACCCATAGACTCTGACCAAATATTTATCTGTTTATCATGTTTTGTATGGTCTTTGCTGGTGTTCTCTTCCATGTCTTCATGAACAACATGATCATAACCAGCAAGACATTTACCACTAGCTTGTTCAAACCATTGCTTGTGATTTTTGTACCTAAAGACATAAACGAAAATACTTTTTCCTTGTTAAAGAAACAGCATTGCAAGATCCAAATCAAAATTAATGCTCTAATCAATTAATGAAACACATTTTCTTACCGCTCTTTTCTAATTATTCGGAACTTTGACTGCCTTATTTCCCTTTCTCTGGGGGGTACTAGAAGAGATTACAGTTAACATAAAAATGATTAATTATTGAGTCAACTACACAAGACACTATCCCTACTTATAATAACCACTCTAATGCTGAAATACTTATATTTAATAGTTCTTACTTCTTACTTACATTTGCATTTTACATAATTAATGTATCTTCTCTTTCAAAAAAGGTAAAAATATTTATTTCTCTATTATACATCCAGTATGCATTATTTTTTGACTTACATCTTCTCAATTTTTCAGACTTAGAAAAAGCCTTCTGAGAAATGTCCGAAATCATCTCATATTCAGGTTTACTTCTTGAAAGAAGTCCTTTTCCAAAAAAACCCTGCAAATCAGATTAGACACACTATAAGAGAATTAAACGTCAATGTCCAATGGCCAGGATTAATTTAGTGTTGACTCAGACAAGGCTGATATACAGACTGTGCCTCTAAACACACACACTTATCCAGATCATCACAATCAATAGGGAACAGGCAGAGGGAATAACGTGGAGGTTGTAAGCTGCACGTTGCAGGTCATTGTTTCACCATAGCTGAAACAACCCAAACTTGACTGTTAAAGCCTAAGCTTAGCATTTTTGTAAAGGTTTGGGATGTTTCAGTTATGGTAAAACGGTGACCTGCAACTCTAACCTGAAACCTGCACGTTACACCCTCTGGGAAATCACGCGCCGATTCCAAAAAAGCTGGCAACGAACATTTCCACCGTTACTTCGGAAATTACATGGTGTCTGACCCTTGCAGATTGCAGACTAACCCTAAATCACAGTTATTGAAAGCCAACCGTTTTAAAATGGGTGCTTAGACGTAATACATGTAAATACTCCTTATCAGCGCTGTTTGAAATGGGTGCTTACACGTAAATACAGTTTATCAGAGCTAAAATTGGTGGGCAGTCTGCAGTTGTCATGCACCTGAAATTGCATCACAGATATCTTAATCTTGATAAGCTCGAGGTCGTCAGGTACAAAACACAGGTCACAGGTCATTGCTTTATCAATATCCTTTACCAGTATCCTTGAACATTAGCCTGCAAAGCAGGCGTATTGTAACATTCATAAAAGCTAACCTTAGGCCTAAACAAACGTTTTTAGGCCTAAGGTTAGCTTTCATGAATGTTTAGGATACTTTCTGCAAAGAAGTAAAATAAATATACATACTTTTTTCATGGCAAATTGGCAATAACTGCTTTCGGGTATTCCTTTTATGATGTATTTGAAGTAAAAAATTGGAAATAAGCAGGAAATGAAATAGATTGAATAAGCTCACCATCTTGTAGAGGAAAGTTAGGTCTCCTAGATCTTCGATCACCACACAGTTATCCCTGAGATAACCAGTATAGTAATACCATCTATCACTGCAAGAGTCTTTGTGTGTAATACTCTGAATGGGCACCGGAAACGGAGCTTCTTTGGGGTTAAATTTTGCTCCTTTCTTTCGACGAGGATTTCTGATCGATATGTCCGCCATCTTGGTTTTGACGTAATGTGTCAATGTACATGCAGCATTCGTTTATTGCCGGGTAAGTCAGCTGATGTTTTGCATATTCGTAAGTTCAAAATGGCGGCAAACACAACGTATTTTAAAGATTTGAAACGATTTCAAAGACACATCATGGTGTGTTTTTGATCATTCATACTTCTTTTGGCCATGGCTACCGGGGATCTAAGAAACAATCTTCGTAAGCTGGTTTTCGAGTTAAAACAAATTCACTATCCACATTGTGAACTTGACCTACACAGTGTTGCTCAAGGCATCCCAAAAGCTTTTCTTCCTGTACTTCATCATGTTTTTCTTGACTACTCAATCTCACTTGCACAGCACTTCGCATCTAAAGAATACGACTTATATGGGAAGACAGATCTACGCTTTTTGGAAACTGTTTACAAGATTCTTCGAGATGAATTTGGATATAAGCCCCAAGTCACTAAGGAACAATTTCTCGCTATCGGGTTTGCTGAAAGAAAAATCATAACTGTGTGTGCAATTTTGAAACTTCTCAGAGGCAAACACAATGATCTTCGACCCCAGAATAGCAGATCCGAAAAGAAGAGAGGAAAATTACAGGTGATCTGTGAAGAAGATGGAAATAAGGAAAACGTAAAAGGTAAAAGCAACCAGTGTAAGCCTTATTACTTACCTGGGCCTCTCCCAGTTGGTACTGACATGAGAAGCTTTCAGAGTAATAAGAAAGCTGTAGAAGCTGGACTTGGATTGAGGGAACCTCTGGTAACACGTATGGTAGCTGACAAGGACTCCAACTTTGAGGGTAATGAGAAGCTTTCATCTGAAACAGAAGATCCATCTTGCGGGAAAAAAGACAGTGAGCAACTTAGACCATCGAGCCACGATGCAAAAAAATCTACCCCACAGAATTTTGTTGCCAATAATGTTGAGAAACATTTTGTTATTAAAAATCCAGTTTTGAGAAATGCTGATTTGAGATCCATGCTGTTTACAAGAAAACACTCAGCTCACGTGGCAGTTATGGAAGAATCAAATGCTCAGGGACAGTCACATGTAAAATCCGTGACTTGGGATGATGAGGCAAAATATCCTTATGATACTGAAACTGAAGGAAGAGAAGAGATAACAGATAGAGCTTCAATGTCTTGTGAACCAATTGGTCCAATGTCAATTTCTGTTCCAGCAAGTATCCATTCAATACCTGACTCAGCACCCCTCCCCTCTTATTATCCTGTAGATATGGGAACTAAAGTAGGGATGACCACAATTCCATGTCCAGTTTCCATGACAACAGCCCCCATGCCAAGTCCTGAATTGATGCTTACACCAGTTGTTAAAGGTAGTCAGAGTGAGACTCTACCTCTTTCAAGTTGTGAAAAGGAATCACAATTTCAACGTGACACAGTTCCTACATGTATACCTATTAGTGGCCTGCCACAAACACAAGTTGTGAGGCATTTAAATTCAATTGAAGCTCAATGTGTTGCCCCTTCAAACATTGGTGTTCAGACTAAAGCTGAGGTGTTTGTCCTTAGACAACAAGTTCAGGAGCTGCAAGAAAAGCTTGACTCTGTGTTGTTGTCAAACAATGAAATGTCTGCAAGAGTTGTGCTTCTTGAGAGCAGAATGAAGTTACTTGAGGAAGCCTGTCAAAAGAAATGTTCCTGTGATACTCAGAGTCTGTTGCTTGTACAAAGGAAAGACGAAACACCAAGACAAATTGATTGCACTGTTGTCACTGGTTTTAATGCCTGTGCTGACAAAGATACAGGTACCAGCAAAAGTATTACTCCAGTGTCCGATGGAGAAATCAGAGGCTTTAATGCTAACCTCAAGTCTGTTTCAAAACACAATTCTACCAAATGCAACAGGAATCTGTTTACAGAAACTGGACAGTCAACAACAAGAGGGGGTTCTGAAGATGATGAAGCAAGTCAAAATGACTTGACATTCATTTCAGAGAAATCTGATGAAGGATCTTCTTGCAGTGATTTGGGAAAGACACAGGGAATAGAGGAAGCAAAAACTGTTTCACCAGGAGATAAAGATGACTGTATTGTCATCAGTCCCCTGCCTTCAATTTCCAAGCTTTCAGGAGTATTTAAAGACTCCTCAAGCACTGTACTGAATACTGTAGTCAATGTTCATAAAAGGCTGGAAGAAACTAGAGATCTGCTTGTAAAGTCCAACAGAAATTTTGCAGAGAAATTTAGTCATCATCTGCCAGAATAACATTTGATCTTTTTCAATCACCTTGTGCATTTACATGTAATTTAATTTATTAATTGAAATGCAAAAGCAGACATCCTTGACTCATCAGCGTCATTAAATTTAAGGAAATTACATTTGAATTTTACCTGTAAGTACATGTAATTTAGTTTTTGGCCAGCAGAGACATCAAATAATATCGCAGACAAGCAAGGTTTGTTTATAAAAATGATCACACAATATTATTCTAGTTGAATTGTAAGTAAAATGTGGATTCTTTCTGTAAATGATATTTTTGATTCCTGTATTAATACTTCAAACTGTATGTCTAAGCTGAAGCACTGGTGGAGGTTAGGTAAGTTCTTTTTGTCGCTTGGGAATGTATGTGTATTTAAACTTCATGAAACAAAAATCTTAGTTTGGTTACAGTATTCATTGCAAAGTTATACTGTGAGAAGCAAATAAAAAACCCTTTTTATATTAAAATTAAAACTATTAATGTTGAGTTATATTCAAGGCGAAGAAAAACAAATGACTATGTGAAATTTATGTAGAATGTAAATTCCAAACTAATGATCAGGGCTTGAAGCATTTTATATTTGCAGTGCAATAGTCATCGAGAAGCATGGAGTTGATTACAAAAGAGGCCATGATGAACTTAAAGGTGAAAAGAGTACTGTTCATATTCCTGTGTCTCATTGCATTAATTTGTTAAAGATACAATTACCTACTTGTTGATCTTGGTCCTTGTATTGTTTTTACCACAAAACAGGGTTGGCGTGAATGCATAATCCAAGAAATGACCTCAAAAGGCTCAGAAAAATTAATTAATCAATAAATAATGATATTTGGGTGGCATTATCATCAAGTTTTTGTTGTAAAAATTTTAACAGTTTAAAACTACAAGATACTGTTAATAAATCTAAACCTAAACATTTATAGCAGATAATTAATTTAACACAGTCTTCACAGGTTACAACTGATCAAGATGCCAGTGGTTGCTTAGTGTAATCCTTTTGTCATCACAACAGTCATTTTCTGTAACTATTCAAAGATTCAGGTTTCACTGTACTGTAATGCCTCTGGACCACTTTGGGCAGCGTTTTTTTAAATATATTTTTTAATATGACTTTGTATCCTCGTTTGTCTCATGGTGTGGTCACTTGTGATGTAGATCCCAACATGTGAACTGCATACTGCTAGTCTTTAGAACACTTTAGAACACTTTATTCATAGGGTGCATATTACAGTAGAAAAAACTGTACTCTCCCTTATGGCCCTGGTCTTCATCAGGCGATGAGGTTGACTGGTTATGCGTCATCTTTTAAACAGGATGCTGTGATTGAAAACTACAACTGTTTCCACAGCTGCTGAAAACCACCCAATCACAGTGGAACATCCTGCCTAAAAGGTGACACATAACCAGTCGACCTCATCGCGTGATGAAGACTAGCAGTGTGCAGTCGAAATGTCACGATTTACATCACAAGTGACCACATCGTGAGACAAACTAGAATACTTTATTATTATTGTACTTCGCCACAATGAATAACAGCAACCTTTTTTACGACATGTATCTTTTAGTTCATCATTTAATTCATCCTGTGTAAGGGTGTATAAAGATGGGTGAGAGACACATTATACTGTATGTCTAGACGAACCAAATCATTCATAGTGTATCTTCAAAGACGGACTAAATGATTTACTTTGTCTAGATGAATAATGCATCTCTCACCTGTCTTTATACAGGATGAAGTAAATGACGAACTGAAAGACCCATTAAAAAACACTGTCCAAAGTCCTCCAGACAAATTACAGTATACGTCTCTAGTATAAAAATGGCCATTTAATGATTTTATTAATAGAATGTTTGAACAACAATAAGCATTTTTTTACAGTTGGTTGTAAAGAGACATTAAATACAGTGTACTTTATAGCATATTTCAAAAATTTGAAAGAAGAAGAATAAATTTTATCTTGCATATGTAAGTATGCTGTATACATACCGGTACCTACTGCTACTATGTTGTGGTGAAAATCTATTTCTGGGAGGACATTGACGTTTTTCTGTGACTGTTCTTTCTTCTTTTCATTGATCCAGTTGAAATGAAGAAGTAAGATAATGTCAAGGGTCCCCCAAAAACAAATTTCCACCACAACATACATCTCTATTAACTAATTTTCTCTGGAGGGATCAATTCAGAAATGCTTTTAAGTTTAAGTGGCTCTTCATTCATGTCCAAGCATTGTTTTCTTTTTGATCCATGAGCTTGAATTGCCTCTTCTGCCTTAATTACAATGTCCATTTGTGCATCTGGTATAGCAGGATATAGCACAGCTGGGCTGCAAAATAAGAAACCATTTTTAAAGCAATGGGTTTAGGATCTAACATGTTATGATGTAGTATTGTGGCAATGCAAAATACACATAATTAAACACAAAAACTATGCATTCACTATGTTATCCTAAGAAGGGTTTACTGCAAAATACATTAATTTTTTTTATGTTGCTTTTTTTTTGTGGCAGATACTGTGTTCTCTTCATGCTAATGCTAACCAAGGAATGCTGGTAGGCTGTGCAATTACTAGTGCACAGAATGCTATGCACCCTACTAAAATTGGCCTGTTTTAACTTCAAATCTTAGTGGAATGGGGTAGAGTAAAATGCCTCTTGCTTAACTGAGTTCCAGGTCGTATTGTATGTTACAGTGTTTATCACAAAAGTACCATGTCGTTACTTTAATTTATTGTTGCTGTATCATAATGATTACTGACCTTTTCCTATTTAATTAAAGGGGGAGAAAACAAAGAGTTGTAACTTTCCATGCAGCCCGAAAAAAAAACAACATTCATAGGATGTTTATGTGTTTTGGTAATCAAAGCACACAGAAAAGCACATCTTACGGTCAATCACCCAGTGCTGCTAAATGAAGCCTGCTAAATTGACTAATCACTGTGTATGTTCTATATGAATAATACATTAGAATATAAAAACAGGCTGTAAAATTGAGCAACCGGAGGGGGCATACTAGGTAACATAAAGAAGTAAAAAAGAAAGTGATATAATCACAGTATTTTGCATTGATTGCTTGTAACTTAAAGGTGACTGTTTGATTTTTCATGTTCCTTTTTACTCACGCTATTCTGTTCTTCATTCTCCGTATTGTCTTGTAGTGACTTAACTCAGGATGTCTGTTCCTTCGTGTTATTCTGTTGTTTTAAAAGAATAATGTGAGAGTAAACTCTAAAACTGCTCTATGATCTAATTTCCTTTAATAATAATAATAATAATTATTATTATTATTATTATTATTATTATTATTATTATTATTATTATTATTATTATTTGTTTATTCAACTTTTACTGCACCACTCCCTTGGCTTTTTAATACAGGAAACAGCGACAATCTATCTGTCTCTCTACACTCATTGTGAGTACTTCTCTTTTGTCCTCTTGGGACTAGTTTAAGTTTGTCCATTTACACTGACAGGAAAATCTTGTATTTCAAGCAAGGACCGTGACTGTAAAATGAAATGACTGATTTGTTTCCCAGGGCAAAGGTACTTTAAATTATAGTTGAAGTCGTGATGTTTAAAGCATTAGCTCTGTTTTTAAAATTAATGTCTTCAATTTTAGGTTTTTCGTAATGTTGTTCACTTATAAAGCTTCTTTTATTTTGTACCATCCTTTGAAAACTATATGTATTCTTTTCTTAGTGACTTACCTGTGCCATAACTTTTGCCAGGTCTGCAATGTGTTTGAGGTCCAAGTCCAGCTACTCATAGCAATTCCAGTTCCAAATAAAGAAGCCAGTTCCAACTCAATAATTCCCAG
>OX421453.1:42703425-42720925 GCA_949126865.1 Montipora capitata | reverse complement strand
GGAAGAATCCATGCGATGCAGTGAAAATATACCACTTTCCCTGCAAAGTTATCTCTTGTGCTGCCAAGAGATTTGAAACAAATGGACCAGGAATATGCCAAGATGACAAACCATACTGCTCCAACCATTGAGAAATGGTACACCAGGACAAATGTCAGAATGCAGAGGAAACAGTCATCCTCACTGAATAGAAGAAAAATCAATGGTAATCAGTTGTTTCAGTTGCTACTGACAGCCAACGAAAAGCATAAACCACTTCACTCAGGGAAGTCCGCTACTTTTTCCCCTAAATTGAAGTAATTAAAGACAGATTCTTTCAAACCTAAGATTATAATTCGTTTTGACAATGACAACAGCCGCTTACCCCTGGGTAATTAGGATGAGTATAACGGAGGGTTGGGTTGTGGAATGAGTGATTGGATGTGAGACAATGAACCCTTTTAAATAAATAAACAAATTGAAATTATTGCTCTTTGGCACTTTTGTATTGTAGCTATACTTCCACTGAATCTGACTGAATTGTAAACTTCAAATGTTGGTTTTCAGCTGAGAATTCCTAGGAAAAACTTCCAGTAGCAGAGCACAGGGCCAACAACAAACTCTTATCTATGACTGTTGAGTCAGGTATGTGGAAAACAAAGATGTAGAAAATGAAGACCTCCCAGAAAAAAGTAACACATCAAACATTTAATGGCAAGACATATTTTAATATCAATCGTTTTCCTGTCATTTACAATATCCAGTGAGTCATTTCAAGTGAATTATCACAGGGCCTTCATTTCTGGTCTTAGCTTTCCAGATACTGGCCTGGATGGCTTTAAAACGAAAATCCTGCAGTAATTCACCTAAAATTACTTTCACCTTAAATTACTTTCACCTTGGTTCTTGGAGTCGCATTGTTTCATCCCGCCGACATACAGTTTGATTTCTGGCACCGTCAGTAAATTGAATGAGAAAACCCAATGAAGCAGCAAAGAAACAACTGTTCATGTAAAACAGAATAACTGATGGGTAACGATTCTGCGACTTCCAGCCAATCAGAAATGTGACCTGGGATATAATCAAACTATTAGCTTTGCTTCAACTGTAGAATCTTTCTTTACAGGAAATTCCCACTTATTTGGCATTTGTCACAAAAATTAGCTCGTTACTGTGCCCCTTTCCCTTTTTTATTTTTTATTTTTTTTAAATAATATTTTTTTTTACTGGGAAGCGATAAGCTTGGAAGACATAACACTATCCAGGATTTTACAGTAAGATTCGAAAGCCACTCAGAGCCACGTGCACACCTACGATCATGGACAAACTCCTTTGGGACACTTGCTTTTATCTCAGTCCAGTACACATTTTTGGGACTTCAGGCACTTCCCTACTTGCCCCCTCTAATCAATGTTGGGCTTGAAACAAGTTATTGTAGAGACTTTAATTCAAGTACAGTCCAATTTGAAGATTTTGAATTAATTGCATCAGTGATTTATTCATTATTGAGGCAGCATGTTGTTTCTTTTTTTTTCTCTCATCAGATCATTCATTCATTTTGGTGGCCTGGAGAATTACTTTAACTTTCCATGTTATTGGTATTTGAGTGACTGGATATCTCCTGATTGATTATGAAACACAAATTTTTTGTTGAAAGGTACCTAATCCCCTTACCACTGTAAAAAGGCTGCATATAAAGGACAGGCTTCCAAATGCTCCCACAAATCTATGAATTCTTGTGTGTTCTTCTTTGTCAAATATCGGGTTTTCGCATTGAATTCCACAGCCCTGTATTCCCTCATACCAGCTGGACTTGTGGGCTGTTTCAACCAGGGGTAGTTTACATGCAGATTCATTGAGCTGAAGTTTTTTAACCTGAAGAAAAGAGATTGTCTTAATAAAAATGGGTCTCTGTGAGTCTTCTGCAGATTTGCTACGATAATGAATGTTGAAAAGCTGAAATTGTTATTTTCAATGAGTATGGGGAATACAAGGAAACCTATATTATTTCAGTTACACATTTTCAAGGCTTTATTGCCGAGCTATAGGATACCATTTGGAACTGCAAGGTTAGGCAACTAGATTTTCTTGAACTGCATACAGAGTGAATATGAATATCATACCCACTGTTTTGAATGTCTGCCGAATACCTCACTGCTTCTTTGGCTCTTGGTAGCAGTGCCAAATATTCCCTTTCTTTGATGTGAGGAGCATCCCCCAGGACTTGAGTGAAAGTCTCTGGCAACTTGCCAATCTCTACAGTGAAATCTCCTTGTGTTGTTTATGTCTCGCACAAAGAATACACCTTGGTCAGCATGAGTTCCTTATAGAGCTCAATCATAGCTACCATGGTATGAGAGAGATGTATGCAGCCAAATCAAGCAACCTGTTTGGCTTAACTTGTTATTCTGTCATCTTTCATTGACATGGCACCCATGCAACTTGTCCTGCTTGGTTTAAATCATGCCAAGTAATTTGTGCCTTCTTTACCGGAGACATTTGTACCTTTCCAATCGCCCTTTCTTCAAGCAGCTTTACCATTCTCATGGACTGGTCTGCATTCTCAAAAGGCTCTATCACTGCCTTTATCTCAGTTATCTTTGACTCATGCAAGCTCATTACAGGGGGGACCACTCCCAACTTCTCACAAATGATTTTTGCAGCTTCTCTGTGTTATTGCTCTTGACTCTGTGATCAGCCAGTGTTGGATCCACATTAGATGAGTTTAGAGGTGTGATCTGATCAACACAGGACAGTAGGCTTGACCAAATTACAGACAACCTTTTGCAGGTACACTGTAATCCAGCGCTGCAAACTTGAGGCCAAGCCATTTGTCTACCAACACTGTCTCTTTCACACCCTAGAACATATAGCTGGAGCCTGATTTTAGGCTTACAACCCAGTTACGTCCAGAAATGCACATAATTATGCAGAGTAGCGGCCCTTTGCTCTTTTTCCGAACTTCAACATCACTTGTGTTTCAGAATACAGACAAAATAAACAGCTGCATACACCCTAAACTAAAAATAGCGCTAAGGCTTACCCTTACCGTATTGTTGGAAATACGGAGCAAAGGCTTAGACGTATGGAGACACTTCATCTAATATGTCAAAAACGAGTGCGAGTGTTTCATCAGGGGTTCCAAACACCAAGAAACAGATGAATGCACTATGCCATTAGGCAGAGTGCTTTTATAATTTTGAGGTGTTAGGAACCCCTGATGAAACACGAAGCACAAGTTTTTGACATGACTTCTCAACCTTTTTTTACTAACTATGAGTGTAAAATGATGACCTTTTGTTTTATGAGACAAGTGATAGCAATATGCAAAGGAAATGAATATTCAATATTTGGGTGAGTTGAAAAGGTAGAACGTTTGGAATGTCAAAATTGGGTTAGCATCTCATTACGTGCATTTTCTGGACATAAGTGTCTCAATCTCTGTTTTCTGATCCAGTTTCACTCTGCCACATTTTGCACTTGTGCTCCTCTCTTCTTTGGGTAGTCTAGGCCCATGGCTCAGATGAGTCAAACACCTTGAGATCTTCTACCTTGATTGCACTATGTAACCAGGCTACTGGGTTCATTTCCAAGGTGAAGAAAGGTGAGGTGACCCCTTATTAAACTGGATGGTTAGGAGATCTCAGTTTCCCACTAGGTCACCATGATGATCTTGATGTTCGAGGAGGAGCAAGGGTGGCACAGTTGGTTAGTGCGCGGCCTTGGTGCAAGAGGTCCCGAGTTTGATCCCCGGATCTCACATCCTTGTTTCGACTTTTTTGCTTTCAGTGTAGCCTAATTAGCTTTAAATACCCTTAAAACGGAGCACTGATGGAAAAGAGGGGGGTAAAATGAGCGCACCATCGGCTTCCTGGGAGAGTACTCTCTAGAGAGTAAAGGAACTTCCAACGTTAAATAAGGTGTACCTTTACCTTTACCGTTACCTTCGAGCCAGCAACTAGATTTCTGACCACCCTGCATAGCTAGTCTGAAACTTCCTGTCTAAATTGGCTATTTTATCATCTTGTCTCGCATTACTCTTTTTCCGATATAATGTCCCTCTAATTTCCTTAACTGTGCCTTTTTCTTTTCTATGTTGTTGACTGTTTCAGAGGAAGAGATTTTCTTGAATTCTGCCCACAGAAGAGCCCAATTTCTTCTTGCTCTCTTTGTAAGTCTTTTGTTATCCCTCAGCAATTCCAATTCTGCCTAAGCAATGAATATTCTTTTCTGCAGCCCTGTTGCTTTCTGTTCAAAAACTCCCTTATATGTATCACTGTGTGGGCAGTTACTGAAATATTTATGTGGCGTGGATGCAGCGTTTCCATTGGTGTTCCTATTGCTGTTATGTTATTTATAATAATATTCAGGCCCGGGTTGTTCCAAGCATGGATAGCGCTAACCAGCGTTAAATACCACGGAAACCTATCGATTTTGATACTTCTTAACCAACCGTTATGCATCAGTCAATTCCAGCAGTGCCCATTCCCCCCCCCCCCCCCAGGCTAACCCCCGGGCATTAGCATTTTAAAAAAAAAATGGGCAAATTCCCTGGGGTGGGGACACATAAGCTGTCTTAATGCCCCGGGGTGGGGACGAAGAAAGAGGGCAAATGCCCCGCCCCTGGTATCGAAGTAGCCGTGTTCACGTCGGTGATCGTTTTTTGATAAACCAAATATAGTTCACCTTGTCGCTGTGAAGAATCAAGACATTTTAAATGATGATGAATCGCATGCCCGCGGGTCGCCCCGGGGTAGGCTAATGGGTACCGCTGGAATTGATTGATGCATTAGCGCTGACCAGGCTTCGAGCAACTGGCCCCAGGTTGGTAAACTAACTAAAGAGCTTTCGTGACTCATTCCACATTCACAAAATTGTTTTTACAACTAGTAGTAATCTCGGATTATTGAAATGCTTACGACAGTCGCAGTGACAAAAAGAGACTGTCATCAGATCGAGATCAATACGCGAGCGAGGAGGGTGCCGCTGCAAACAGCAGAAGAATCTTCAGGGCGGCCATTTTGTTGTCCCTGTCGATTCCTTTTGCAAGACCACAAAATCACCCAATCGGAACAAAATTAGGACGCGTTCTCCTTCGATCGAACGCAAAAAGCTTGAATGTTTATTTTTGAGCTTCTTAGCAAGGAATTCCATTAAATATAATGTCTTTTTTACATCCTAAAGTTCCATCAACGGTGCTATGGTGTGTCCCTAAGCGCATTGTCTTTCCTTCCAAGAAACGTAATTACGTGCCCCAGACAAAATGAAATTTAATATATTTTTTTTAATTTGCTAGTAGTCAAAATAGCTTTAAAAGTGTACCTACGTAAAGTTGTATTCACATTTTGTTAATTTACACTTTCGTCTGTCAAAGTAAGACCTGATGTTATCACTTTTACAGTCGTCGCGATTTTCAATCAGATTATTGTTTGCCTGGTTACGAATCTTTTTTTTTGTTACAAAAATCCCTTGATATCTCTCGAATTCAAGTAACAGATTATCCTCGACGTTGGTCAGAAATAGAAAACAATTGGTCGTCGATCTTTGATAAAAGGTCGAAGGCTTGACCGTGACCTTCGTCTTGTAAAACAATGGCAAAATTTGGGTAATTTTGAATAGGGAAATGTTGTGTTACTACAACTTATTCAAGAAGACTTGATCCGATTTTCGATTTCATACGAGAATCTGACAGTATGCAGAACGTTCTTATCGAGCATATTGCAGATATTGGCGTGCTTTACTATTTGTGTGACAAACTTCATTAGTTGATTTTTGAGAACGCACACATAAGGAATACTTGACAGATAAACGGGACAAAGACAAATGTTGGTATTCCTACATTTTTTGTTCAGCAAACTAGTACAATGGAAATCTCTTTTGTTTCTGTCCTAATCGTTTGCAAATTTTGGCTCTTTTAAGTTCAGTTAAACTGTAAGATAGAGGGTGTCCCCAAGCGGAATTCTTCTTCCTTGGCGCGTTTGCATCTCGTTTGAGCTGGCCTCAGAGAGCACATGATAAATTGTTCTGTACTTTAACTCATGGTCGTACTTACGGTTTTCCGTTTAAAACTTACTTTGCCATTGCCGTATTGGAAGTTTGTACACTGTAAAAAGTTGGGCCATTTTTCATTGTACCGTTCCACCACAGAACACGGCTCCCTTGTAGCTTCACACTGTTCCCGATACGGCAACTGGACCGTGCCGTCCGCTCGACACTCCGGCATGTACACTTGGCACAAAAGTGGCTGAAGAACGGACCAACAATTAGAAAGAAATTTCAATCCTTCCCACTTTTTTAGATTAGACTGAATCTCTTGTTGATTGCTAGAATCCGTAACCAATTGTAAAGTTGTAAAATTGTACTCCACGGTAGTCCCCAAACATTTTCGATGCTTGATCATTTCACATTTGTATTCGGTCCCTTTCCCTTTCGCCAAACAATGCAGGAAAGTTAAAACGGGCAGCCATTGAACACCCATAATAAAACGAGTGGGAAGCATCGATATGGATTAAGTTTGAATCTAAGAAGATGAAATGGTTGCATTCGTATAAGATTGCTTCGGTTTCGACAGACAACATTCCTGCATTCCAAGATGACAAACAAGTTATTAAATTTCATGTAAAGTGATCTTTGTTTATCAAGAGATTGAAATCGTTAATTCATTAAACCTGTTAATTGATCATTAACAACACTGTGCTCCTTTATTGAAGTGTGAAAAGAGATACGCGAATCTCTGCAATTAGGGTGTAAAAACCTTTAAAATCCCGGAGCTAAATTAGATCATTAAAATCTTCAGTAGCTGTCGTTTGTTGCGCGCTTTTGTCTTTACGGCACCCATCAAACTCTTTTCTTTCATTTAATAAGACCAAAATCCCTGCTTGTGACTTGAATGTAGTACGCGTTATGTTGGTAGCTTTAATGCCCAATGGTCGTTCGTGCCCCGTCCGGTCATCGTGTAAGTATGCCCTTGCGTTAGGGGGTGTTTGGAAGAAATCTTTAGTTAATCCCGAGAATTCCTATTATCGTCACACCACAAACAACTTGATTCTGAGCAAAAACGACCTTTATCCAGGCGATTTGCCATAAACTTCTTTTTTCAAGATTACCCAAATGCATGTTTATCTTGGCCATTGTGTCCATTCATGCTTCTCTGTCCTTTTGCTGTATTTCTTTAATATTGTTCAACAGATTTAAGTGGTTATTGCAATGTTTCATCCTAATTTTTGGAGTTTTGAAGCAAGCAACCGTGGACAATCTTCCTGTCGGTGTCCGTTGGATGAGTGGCTTTATCTGATCGATGAAGAAGGCTGGTTTGGCCAGCGGAAATATAGTACACCACTAAAATCAAATCTACGTTGTATCGGCTCTTGCTCAAAATATCTAATTTTTGGGTATTTTGGGTGTCATGAAATTACATCATTTTGCGTGAATCACTCATGTTGTAACAGAAGGGCTATCGGGGTTGCAAGTCCGGCGTTCTAATCAATCGGCAACCTTTCCTTATGCAAACTGTTTCCAAATATTTTTGCGTATGACTAAGAAGAGTATTTTCTTTTTCCTATTTCCCATACTAGGATCAAACTAAAAATCTTAATATGATAGATGCTTAAAAGAGATATTAACGTTATCCCCGGTGATTCGGGTATATTTCCGAGTAATCTCCTGTTCGTAGGTTCGACTCCTGAAAAGGAGCACTCGGGTTTTTTCCCGAGAATCCCCGTCATTATCGATAATAAATCTCCTGTTATTTGAATTTGCTGAGAGCCTCTCAACCCGTTATGGAATGTAGTAAAAACACGAAAAGAATTTTTAATAGTTGCCGTAAACTACAAATAAATACTGGCCGCCAGCAAACTGAAAGAGGCCTACTTTTCCATGCGCTCTGACCTGTGACACCTCTGATCCACTCGAAAACGCGCCCGACAACAAAGGAGACTTCACCACACATCCACAGTTTGCGCGTGGTCACGATTTTGTTAGGTGTTTGGGTGTTGGCCGGGTAAGTTTTTAAAACGATGAAAGCCGATAAAAGCGAGGAAAAGTTTGTAGTCAGTTGTTTCCGTTTATTGATCATGTTAGGGTGGATATATAGTGAAAGCGAAATATTTTATCTCGTTTTCGCTAGATAAAATACTGGTAATCCTGTAAATTAAACAAAATCCGATAAGTCAGAAAACGCAAGCGTTTTCGATCAACGGACAGCAACCGGAAGTGACGCGTTCACTCTTTAAGCCCACCTTTGACAAGTATCGCTACGTTTCTTCACTGTTTCGGAAAATATTTGTCATCAGTAGCTTGTAAAATGGAGAAGAGGAGGCAAGTAACTTGGCCCAGTTTTTGTTCTAGGGAGGATGGCAATGTAAATAATTAATATTTGTATGTTGTAAATAATTTAATTTGGGTATTTATTTCTTTTTGCCCCTTTTCTATTTCGTCGCTGACTGTTTTAGTATCCTGTACAGTCTCACGACTTTTAGGGTTATTAAATATGTCTGTGTGTATGTATCGATACTCCACTGTGTGTCGATCACATCACTAAAACGGTAGCTCTGAATCTGTTCTAATTGTTTTTTTTTAACTTTGCTGATAGTTCTATCTCAGATTGCTTTTTGCATCTTATTACTATTCAATAAAAAAATGGGGGTCAAGTAAAGACGCAATATATATGGGTTATTGACCAAGCGTGATGTCAAGATGGCTGGATATTGGCCAAGTTCTTTTTTTGCGTGTTTATGCACCGACGAGACGAAGTCGAGGTCCATAAACACGCAAAAAAGGAACGAGGCCAATATCTAGCCATCTTAACCTAACAAGCTCGGTCAATAAAGGATTTATTATATGAGATAAAACACCAAAAAAGGATCTTTGATCTTGCGGGACCAAGCGAGAAATCCCGAGCGGGCAAGATAGCTCCATCTTGCCCGCTCGGGTAGCCAATCACAGCGCGGGATTTGGTTCATATCATCTTGCCCGCTCATGAAAAAAAAAAAAGCGGTTTCGAGTGTCCAAAGGAAGCATAAAAGCGTACGCGACAATGCCGAAAGGCACAACTCACGTCCCCCGTCAGGAGTCTAAATAAATGACTCAAAAATTACAAAGTCAGCAAAAGCGAAAATCTAATTCTGATTAAACAATTGCCAGCGAATATGACTTTGAATGTTTTAGCGATGTGAAGGGTGTGACTCAGGACGGCTTTCTGCATTCCTCTGAATACCTCTTGGTACCTATCTGAGCCCACTAACGTCTTGACTTCATCCTTCAGACTCCTTGAGTAACCACCAAAAGCGTCAATAACGATGTTGAACTGTCGAATCTTGTACCCTGGGTGCTGTCTCTTGAGCCCTAGTCGCAAAGGCGCATACTTTAAGGTCTTCTTCTCATCTTTCTGCTTTCTGTTATCCATCCAGGGACAGCTCATCTCTATCAGCATCACCTCCTTGTTTTCCCTGTCTACGAACCTAGTGTCAACTCTGTTGGCTCTTACTTGCAGGTGCTCCGCGAAAACAGGCACATCCCAATACGCCGTCACCTTGCCGTCTTGATACACCGGTTTGGGCTGGACTGGTGAATACCAGGGTGGGATGGCGTCCGCCAGCTGATAGCCCTTAAGCATCTCAAAGAATAGAATTTTGAGTGCTGCGTTGTGCCTAGTCAGGTACAGGGTTTGCACCAGTGCACTGCAGCCTGATACCACGTGTGCGACACTCTCTTGTGCCTTTCGACATAGCCTGCATTTCTCATCACCGCCTGTGTGTGTCTTGGTCTTCCTCGAAGCGTATAGCTTAGTTGGCGGAAGTTGCTGATATAACTCTTGTAGTTCCGCCACTGTCTTGATTGGAGCTGTTTTCCAATCTGACAGCCAATCAAAACATTCCTCGTCCACATCTTCATCTCTCCATCTCTACGCTATTAATTTCCCATACCATCCCTCACTTTCAATCTCTGCACGGCCTCTGCTCTGGTTTACTTTCTTAATCCACCCACTGAACTTCTTTCTGTCAATTACGTTCCCAGTTTCCGTAACCCCCACTGGCTGTGGGTACTGCAACTCTAATCGTAATCCCAGCTGTTTTTGCGTAACTTTCTGCATCCTTTATCAGCGATCTGCTCCCTGTACGAGCCGCCTTCTCCTCCGGGACTGTCTCACCAAGTGCATAGCTGGATCGTTGTTGGAATACAAGTCATAGCTGCCTTTATCTTGATGGTCTTGTACTCCCTCTCGATGGACTTAAGGCCCCGCCCTCCTAACTTCCTAGGTAGGTACAGTAGATCTGTGGAGCTCAAAGGATGTTTAGCTCCATTAACAACCATGACCTTAGGAGTCTCTCTGTCTAACCTCTGCAAATCCGCAATAGTCCACACCTGGGTCCACATGAAGTATGTTAAAGCCGGAAGTGCGAACTGATTGGTCGCCAACACTTTGTTGTAGTCTGATAACGGACTCGACCATATCACTGATAGTCTATCCATGTACACCTTCTCTGCATTCTGAAGAACCCGGTTGTCTTCATGATTAACATTCTCCCGTACTCCCAGGAATTTATATTGTGATCCTTTCTTCAAACTTTCGATCACATCATCTTCCCTGATAATCAACCCGTCCGACGTCTCGAGTTTGCCTCGCTTCACGTGAGCCACTGCGCACTTTCGCTCGTTCCACGCTAGCCCGATATCTTCCATCGCCATTCTCGCATCACTCATCACAACTTGAAGCTTGCCTTGTGAAGCTGCGTATATCTTTAGATATACAAGAGATCCGTGACCTTTCGGCTAATAGGTCTCGAGAGTCGATAGCCTTCAGAAGCTCGCAACTTCCACGCTAGGGGATTTATACTCATCGTGAACAGCCTCGGACACAGGGCATCGCCCTGGGGAAGACCCTTTCTTAAACTTATTCGCTCAGACGTCTCCATCCCTTTCACAGTTCTCACGGCAATCTTTGTGTTCCACTTGGCGCTTAACCTCGTAATCCCCTCACCTATCCACCTGGGAAAACGATGAAGAGAAAACAATTTTTCCAACCAACGGTGATCCACGGAGTCATACGCTTATTATTATTATCATCATCATCATCATCATCTTCATTAGTAGTAGTAGTAGTAGTAGTAGTAGTAGTAGTAGTAGTAGTAGTAGTAGTAGTAGTAGTAGTAGTAGTAGTAGTAGTAGTAGTAGTAGTAGTAGTAGTAGTAGTAGTAGTAGTAGTAGTAGTAGTCGTAGTAGTAGTAGTCGTCGTCGTCTTCGTCGTCGTCTTCGTCGTCTTCGTCGTCTTCGTCGTCGTCGTCGTCGTCGTCGTCGTCGTCGTCGTCGTCGTCGTCGTAGTAGTAGTAGTAGTAACAATTATTCCTCGAGCCCGAATGGGCTCTGAGTCAATAGCCCACGAGGCCGAAGGCCGAATGGGCTATTGACTCTGAGGCCATGAGGGCGAGAGGAATAATTGTTTTAGTAAAATCCAACTAGTTGGTCAAAAAAATATCGAGACAAAACATCTTTCGCTAGTTAAAGCTAGACTTTAATCCCTTTCTGCCGCCAAAACATTACAAATATGGCCGGCGCTTTCGCTACTAGTGGGCTATAACAAATAGCCTATTAGTAGCTCAACCAATCAGAACACAGCATTGATAATAGACCACTAGTTGGATTTTACTAATTATATATATAAACGAATATCAGAAACAAGTAAATTGAAAGCACCTTAGCTACTGCTAAACGCTCGCTAAGACCATGCTTAATATACCTGCCAAGTGGATTCGCATCTCCTTCCAGCATGGATATCTAACAAATCACCAACTATCATTTCCTACAAATGAATGAAGGGGGTAGTTTCTAAAGAAACTGTGGTGCTGCGTCGGTGGGGAAGTAGTTATCAACGGAGTTGATAATGTAAATTGGCCACCGTACAGAGTGGCCACCGTACATTACATTATCAACTCCGTTGATAAAACCAAATTTTTATTTTCCTACAAGCCAGATTGGACGCCTCACCAGACTTCATACTGTGCTTGCCGTACTTAGAAACTTCCCTAACAAATGGCTTAATACGCTTCTTAAACTCCTCCCTTAAAGCGGAAAAAGAAACGCCCAAACTAGATTGAAAATGCTCCTTGGACTTGGCTTTACAATTCTACGAACTAATGGGAACGCAGAGGAAGGCTTCGGCAAAAGCTTAATCAACCGCTCGGTGACAGCCACAGGACAAGTAACCTTGCCAGATTTAGCGAGAAAAGTAGTGTGGCCTTCCCTATGCTGATCGTTTTCGTGCTGAGGCACGTTAACTGACTTATGATCACAAAAAAAAAGAGACATCACTAAGTGCTGTCTTCCTAATCTCGTCAATGCGAAAAAGGCCAGCAAAAACAACTAAAAGGACGAACAAAAAACGAAGATCGGAAAGCGAAAAGCTAGAGCCAAAATGCGCAGCAATCGCCTGTACAGTGTTACCGACAGTGGCTCCTTAAGCTGAACTGGGCGCGCAAGCCTTCATTTGGCACCTTCTATGTAAAGCAAACTTTACTCGGAGGAATGGCGAACAAGACAAGCCTCGATACCAGCCATTGCGTAGCCCCACTTAATAGCATAAACGGGAGATTCTATAGAAGATATGCTGGTGTTATTCTCAGACGAAGGTTCAGCTAATTCAGAAATAAGCAATGCTCTATGCAAAGGTTTTCCTGGTATAACGAAAATACCAATCTTCGACAAAGCCCACTAGTGCCACCCCAAACAGCCAGATTTGTACTTCAGCGACGTGGACGGAAGCTTAGCATCCAATTGCAGATCAATGAGGCCTGGAATCACATCACTCAACAAAGAATCGGTCAATGAGTCTGCTTCAAGACAAATCCCGGAACTCAGGACATCTGAAAGAAAAGAAGAAATATCGCGAAAATCAAACAACTACTGCGCCAATCACCAAAAATACCGATGCGGGCACAAACCACGACGAGACCAAACAAACTCGATGCACGCCAAATAATGCTCAAGCTATGCCAATTCAGGCTCAAAATGTGCCAAATCAGGCTCAAAACGTGCCAATTCAGACTCAAAATATGCCAAATCAAGCTCGAAACGCTATCTGTTACACCACCAACAACCCACCCAAAATCCACACGCAAAGCCAACATTCTGAATTTTGGGCAAACGCGAAAAACGGACGGGTTGGACTTATAGATATGCATCTGACCTCGGCCTTCCAAAATGAGGTCATGTATGGCGGGAAGCACAAAAACCTCCCTGACGAATGACTTAAACCGTGAAGGTCCATCACATAAGTCCCACGACCGGAACAAGCCGTGAGAACTCGAACGGCGTTCACGACGAAACCCACCGGAGGGCAAACCCAGTTACTCTCTCCACTCCAATCCCGGACGAAGGCATCAACACCGGGGCAACAGGCAGAAAAAAACTTGGAGTTGAAACGCGGAAGCTGAGCGTTATAATAGGAGGCAAATCGGTCGATCGCGTGGGGACCCCATTTGGCTTCAGGCAGTCGAAACACGGAGGGATTGACCCGCCAATCATCCTTGTCAACGAACCGGCTTAAGAGATCAGCCCTCTCGCTGGGCGACCTGGGAATCCACTGCCCTTCCAAGGCAATACCATGGGAAAAACAAAAACAAAGGATACTCGGAGCCACCGAATGAAGATGGACATTAGAGCTATCAACAGAAACTATCCTGGCGGCACTCAGATGGTCGGTAAAAATTTGTTCCTTCTTGTGCTCAAGTGCTCAACAAAAGAGAGCAAAACAAAGTAAATAGCTTACAGTTCACGAAAAGTAGAAGTTGGACCCAAATCGTCGATCGTGAACATACCGCTGGTCACAGTGCCGTAGAGGGAGGCGCAAAAGCCTCCGAAAGCTGCGTCGCTCGAGTCGGAAAAAATCACAGTGGACGAATCAGGGGGAGGCGGAATGGAGTAACCATTAAAAAGTTCAATGCTATTAAACCAAAACTTCAATTCGTCTAGAAGAGCGGGAGAGAAGCGAAAGTATGATCCCAAGCCGACCCAGACTTTACTAACCCTAACCCTAACCCTAAGTACATCTGCCAAGTCAGAAGGCGGGAAATAGGCCCAACCGCCAAGGCAACCGAAACAATGGAGCCGGCGATCCTGGCTAATTCACCGTAGGACCATGACTCGTTTTGAATGGCGAAACTTAACAGCTGCTTAAGCTTGCAAACCTTCTTTCGGGAATCCGAAGCGTCATAGAAATAGTGTTGATCACAAAACCTAGCCACTCGCCCACTTGCATCGGAACCCAGCTCGACTTCCCCTCATTAACAAGGAGACCGGAAGAGTCAAGATCCTTTCGCTAAGTAAAAAGCTGCTGCGACGGCGGACGTCCTATCGGGGTGACTACCAAGACCGTCGTCGAGATAAACAAAAGAGTTATATCCCATAGATCGCCAGCAATTAACTAATGGGCGCAACAATCTAGTGAAATACCCAAGTCCGCCGCTAAACTGGGCCAAGCAAAACCTAGATACTTCTGGTGTTCTGGAAAAATTATGGTGGTATTCAGATTTGAGGTCCCAAGTAAAGAACCTGCGAAAGCTAGCGAAGGTCCTCGTACTTAAACTTAAAACAAACGAGATGGCAATAAAACGTGCCTAAGATCGACTACCAAGCGAAGCTTCTTGCCTTCCGCAAACGTCAAAGAGTTAATTACCTGGGGCCCGTTTCTCGAACGTCCCGAAAAGCCATCTGTGAAATTGCCAACCGCTTGTTTTGGAAAGCAGATCTTTTAACATGTTTTCAAGGTAACAAAAAGAGAAATAACTGTGAAGTTTGACGAATTAAATGCTCTCAGTTCTTGAGTTACAAAGGGAATTGTGACACCCGAAAATGGCCCGTAAAGTTTCGGGACTTTCGAGAAACGGCCCCCAGGACACAAACAGACACCATAATACATCTAATTAACTGTATAAGAGCGTGCAGCAAACAAATATCTGCTGAACTGTGTACCGCAGATATTTTTGCATTCTTGAAGGCCCTGGCAAAGGGCTTCAACATTTGCATCCGTTCGATTTTTGTTGAACAGCAATGTTGACACCATTTCAACCTTGTTTGCATCAACAACCATTCAACATTTCTTTTGTTATTGCAAATGTTGAAGTTTGATTCCGGATTCCGGATTCCGGATTCCGGATTCCGGATTCCATGTTTTAGGCAAACCCGTATTGAAACCGCTTGCCCACCACACCATCCTTCAACAAAATCGAACGGATGTTGAAGCAAATTTTCAATCCGTTTGCCTCACGGTCGATCCGTTGGCTCAGTTGGTTGAGCATCGGACTCAGTGTGCGGGAGACTCCGGTCGGATCAACAATCACTGTCTTTAAATTATTGAGGAGAAAGTGCTGCCTAAGTTGTAATGGCATCTTCTCCTCCCAGCTTAAAAATTAACCAAGGAGTTCATTTCTCTATTCCCAAATGCTGTTCAACGCTGATATTCGGCAAAACTTTACATAAGAAGAAGTGAATCTTGAAAAACAACAATAAGCAAAAGAAACTTTCACCAAAAAGTTGAAAACATGAAACAATAGTTTACGCTAATCCTGGATTAAGTTAATCGGCTTTCGAACAACCGGGCCCTGAAGGAGACCACATTAAAACACAGAGAATTTAAAAAACAGTGACTTTTAATGATAGAAAATACTTTCACCCACGTGAAGAATATAAAAGTGTAAATACACGCTTTCATATTTCTTCGCGCGCAAGCCTAAAGGAGACCTTCACGGCCACAGATTATTGGGGCCAGCAGGGCATGGAATTCCCGGTGTTGAGGTCCATCCTCTGTGGTATATCATGGATGGGAGGGTAAATGTTTGGGGATATTAGCTACACCAAGTTAGCGGTGATTATTATTATTGATGAAATGGTATATGAAATGAATCATATATGAACTGCGGATATGAAATCAATTGAAGCTATGATCTTCACAGTTATGGATGCAATTTTTACAATTGCGTAGAGAAGCCTGAAAAATTCAGGACTTCAACGGGGTTTGAACCCGTGACCTTGCGATTCCGGTGCGACGCACCGGAAGCGTCGCACCGGAATCGCGAGGTCACGGGTTCAAACCCCGTTGAAGTCCTGAATTTTTCAGGCTTCTCTACGCAATTGTAAAAATTGCGTCCATAACTGTGAAGATCATAGCTTCACTTGATTATTATTACTGGATATTTATCATTTTCTGGGCCTGATCCACTCTAGAAACGTCTCTTACATGGACCTTGATTTTGTTAATCATTTCGCCCCTGAGGGGTTCCTCGTTGACGATAAATATCGTCTGGCGTAATTTTTTTGCGAGGTAGGAAAACCGGAAGTTTAATTAAACTTTTGGGCTCTTTTCGGGAAGTAGTAGCTCGCGGAGATTCATGGGGTGGTTGTCCGCCATGTTCTTTTTTTCAAGTGGAAAAGTGGAAAGGAATCTCTAATTCCCATCAAGTGTGCCGACATTAGTGGTAGGGTTCACTCTTCAATATGTAAACACACCAAAGCGTTGTTGGGGGTTCCTGATTCGTGTGAAAAATGAAGAAGTTCTTTTCTTCGAGTGGAAGTGGCGACCACCAAAGCAGTTTTGTGGGAAAGACATTCGTTGTTGGAGGGTGCCAGTGCGTGGTGGAGGAAGTTATTGCTGAAGGTAAAAAGGTTTTTCCGTTTAGATTTCACTTCTTTGTAGCTTACGTTTGGTTTTTGAGTGAGGTAGCGTCGACCGTTTGAAAATTCGTGGTAGCCAAATAAGTTATTAGCTTGCTGAACGTAATATATTAAGCATTTAGAAAACTTTATAATGGGCAATAAATGATGACTTCGATCATCCCGAATTAAGGTTCTGTGTTTATAAAAAGTTCAGATATTACTAAAGTCAACATATCAGTGGGTGATTGCATAATTAGAAAGACAACAATAAAAAGATTGGTACATTGCAGAATGATTTGTACTGAATATGATGATAAGTTGTATAATCAAGTTGCTATTTAGTGCAGACTGCAGATTTGTTGTTCTATTAAAGCTTACACACATTTTTCTTTAATATGTTGAATGAAGTAGCTAACAACTATTCATTGAAGTGGAGGTTGCTAGTGGTGTGTAACATAATATCCACCGATGAAATGGTATAAGAAATGAATCATATTTGAACTGCGGATATATTTCATATACCATTTCATCATTGATTTATTCCTCACGGGACCATTAGAACCCACAAATGACCAGCTCCTAACGTCAGGTGGCTTCATAGCTCAGTTGGTTAGAGCGTCGCACCGGAATTGCAAGGGCACGGGTTCAAACCCCGTTGAAGTCCTGAATTTTTCAGGCTTCTCTAAGCAATTGCAAAAATTGCGCTCATAACTGCGAAGATCATAGCTTCACTTGATAATATCCACCACTAGCCACCGACACTGAGGTGAATAGTTGGTTTTGCATGTACTAAAAAAGTGAGATAATATAGCTTAAAAAGATTATTTTAACTCATTTATTGCAACATTTCGGGCACAAATCCTGCGTGAATCGCTTG
>OX421453.1:42690925-42695925 GCA_949126865.1 Montipora capitata | reverse complement strand
GTATTTAGCTTGGAATTGCATGCCTGGCAAGTTGTATTGCACTTTCATGAGCCTGGAGCAAGTTTGTTTCATTTTGTTTCTGAAACTGAAAGCCATGCTAAAGACTTTTTGTTCCATGCAAATGTCACAGAAATCAT
The DNA here is from genome assembly GCA_949126865.1 of Montipora capitata. Lineage (NCBI taxonomy): Eukaryota > Metazoa > Cnidaria > Anthozoa > Scleractinia > Acroporidae > Montipora > Montipora capitata. Next base: position 42,695,788 of record OX421453.1, on the reverse strand, counting down.
TGGAAAACAAGGAATTTACACATGATGAATGTCTCCCAAAATTTTATTTGAATTTGACTTCTTAGCCGCTTTCTCTCCAAAGTACAAGAAATCATCAGCAACAACAAGAAATGAACAAATTCCTCAGCAAATCAAAAGTTATTTGCCAAAGCCATTTGGGGTATTGTTACCTATTCAGAAGCTGAAGTAGCTGTGTTTTAAGATAGCATGGTTTCAGAAAACAGAAAGAAAAGTACAAGCACAGCCGTACACCACTTACAGTCCTGGTATCAAGAAATATGGTAAAGAACTAGTCTAAGACCTCAACACCGTTTCAAAGCAAGAAGCACCTCAGTTTCTGAAGCAATTCTTAAAAGAAATATGGCAATCCACGAAAGAAAACAAAGGAAAGGAATATGAGCCAGGCACTCTAGTAGGAGGCGTGGTGGCCTCATGGTTAGAGTGCTAGACTCCGGATCAATTGGTCTGGGTTCAGGTCCTGGCCAGGGACATTGTGTTGTGTTCTTGAGCAAGACACTTTTCTCTCATGGTCCCTCTCTCCACCCAGGTGTAAGAATAGGTCCGCAATGCGTACTTGGGGTCTTATGCTTAGTTTAACTCCATTCAGCCCTTATAGAATTTGGTACTGCGGTCTCACTTTTACCATGCGTGATTGGTTGAAAATTTGCCATAACAATGCAGCAGTGAAATGGGTTCCTTAAGTATGCTTCAAATTTCAGGACCTGTTCAGAATTTTACATCGATGACTTGCCGCTAAACTTTCTCTTATTGGCATTTGCACGGTTTAGACAACTCTTGCTGCACGCTACATCATCTCTATCAGCTATTTACCAGTAACAGAAGTACTAGATTGGCTAAGAAACAAGCATGGCACTGTCGTACATTCATATGATTTTATAAATGATCAAAAGAATGCTGAAATTCAACTAGAATTCTAAGATGAATTATCACTAGATGAGGTGTTCAATGAACAAGTACCCTCGGAGCTTGGTGCAAATCCCCAAACTACTGGAAATCACAGTCCATCAGCAATAACAATGTATAAACAGCCAAGAGAAATATCTGATGACCAATTACGTCGATCAGTTACATGTAGATCATTACATAATAAAAAATGCAACCCAAAGCTTATAACAGGGTGCTTTCATGGACTAGAAATAAAATGAAAACCTCAACAGCCTGAAGTCACAAAATGTTGAACCATTTTATTTGTTTATAACTGGAGGTGGTGGTGCTGGGAAAAGCCATTTGATTAAAACAATTTACCACACTGTAGTAAAAACCTATAGACATGCTCCAATGAATCCTGAGAATCCAACAGTGTTACTAGCAGCATCTACTGGAGTAGCAGTAATAAACATTGATGGTACACACAGCATTAGCAATACCTAAAAATACAGGTTATGATGTGGAGGAAAATCCAGGTCCTACAATATTTGATATCATTGATCCAACAACCACTGTATCCGCTGACTCTAGTCAAGGAAATGAAGCAATCTTTGGTGTGAATGCTGGTAAGCAATGTGTAGCAATGTCACATACTGCTATGATATACCACCAAATACAAGATATTAGTTTGTGGGCTAATTCTACTTTGAACAATATTTTGGTTATTGGAAATAATCTATGCAGTTCTATAGCATGTTCTGTGCAAACAAATGACTATTTGCTGATAACTGATGTTCCAGACATGGTTTCAATATTTGATAAAGTGTATTCATTACAATATAGTGAGTCATTTACTGGAAGTTTGTTCATGACATCAAACATTGGTCCATATATGTCTCTTAGAAATTCACTTCTAGAAGTATTTGCAAACTCTCGGCGGAATTACAATTGTTGTTTGTTAACTAATGGCATTAATACACTATATTGTAATGAATACACTTTATCAAAATTGAAACCATGTCTGGAACATCAGTTAACAGCAAATAGTCATTTGTTCGCACAGAACATCTTATAGAACTGTATAGATTACTTCCAATAACCCAAATATTGTTCAAAGTAGAATTAGTCCACAAACTAATATCTTGTATTTGATGGTATATAATAGCAGTAAGTGACATTGCTACACATTACTTTACCAGCATTCACACCAAAGATTGTTTCACTTCCTTGACTAGAGTCAGCGGACACAGTGGTTGTTGGATCAATGATATCAAATATTGTAGGACCTGGATTTTCCTCCACATCATTTGCTTGCCTTATTAGCAATGGGATGTAAACATTGTAGCACATCATTTGTGTAAACCAAAACATCACCTCATTACACAACTTGTGATGTCCAACAACTTGTTTTAATGTTGGCAAGTAAAACATCATAGGCATCGTATTCCAAAATCGCCCTCGCACACGTGAAAATGCATCCTTGGCTTTCACAAAATTGTTGTGACAGCCGATCCTTGACCGGTATTGTTCGATTGTTGTTCCCATGCTGGCGGCTAGTAGCAGACAACAGTAAGAGTACAAATACTATTCTTTGAGAGTGCAAAACTCTTATTCAATGCCACTATTTTTTAGAGTACTTTCAGTTTGGGGTGTAACCCACACCGACATTTCAAGCTGATAAATACTGGTTTGTGATAGCTTGTGAGATACTTGTGAGGTATGTGGTGCAACGCGCACCAGATTTCAAGCCAATGAATGTGGGCTTGCGAAAGCGTCTTAGCTTCAGTGCAATCCACACTAAACACAAGCCGAGTCTAGATATGTTGGCTTGCGTGAGTAAACAACTCCCGTATCGATATTGCCGAGGAAACTCCACTCAGCGACGTCACCTGGATGAAATAACAAAGAACAAACAAGGCAGGAAAACAAGGCAGGATAGTTAATTTTCGAAATGAAAGAAAGAAAACCAATCTGAAACAGCACAACAGATCAATTTTGAAACACAAATAACAGGGAAAACGACCGCAGATTTATTTGCAAACGACGAACGCTAGAAGCAATGGCCGACACTTGAAAACAATGACCTCGCAATTACTAGTACCCAGTCTACAAGCCAGACTGTCACGTGTGTTCTCGTCCTCAAAGTGACAAACTGACTGACAAGATCTGCCTCTGACTTAGGGGTCTGTTGCATACAATGCATAAGACCCCAAAAATGGGTGCCGGCAAAATGCTGGGGGTAACCCTGCGATGGACTAGCTTCCCATCTGCGGAGGAGTAGTCGCTTCATGCTATGGAAACCGGCGATAAGCGCCGGCGTGATGGGCCTTCTGGCTCGTAAGCAGAGACTTTGCCTTTACTTTTTTTACTCTACAAACTTATCAAAATGGTTTTCAAAGTTATTTTATTGAGCGGCCATGTCCACTCAGCACCGGATAACTTTGCCATAGAGAAATCCTCATGTACTGAGTTTGAAGAAGTTGCCACTGATCTTTCCATGAAGAAAAAATATTTGATCAAATGCAGGTCAACCAGTCGAAGCAGTCTGATGAAATTGAGAAGATTTGGTCTTCAGAAGCAATTGGTTTACAAAATCCACGAGCACTGCTTCATCTTGTTTGGTCAAATGATGTTACCCACCTGGGAATGCAAGGAATTAAAGAACAGCATGACTGCCAGCCCAGTGATTTACTGTTACTGAATGGTATATTGAATACAACGAATGCCAAACATAGAACCGCCAGGGGGAACGAAGGAAGTGCAAAGAAACAGCAAGAAAGTACAACAATAAAATGTGGACAGTGGACAGAGGAGAGCGAGATCCTTACCACACTTTTGTTGAGTACATTCGCCATCATCCTAAAGGTGACGATCCTAGTAACTTTTATGTTTCTCTCATACCAGTCCAATGACTGGTACAAGACAACTCTAGTTGGTAGAAATACACCTGTGAAGGTGATGAAGAGTATTGCTTTAAATGCCACCCTTGGTGGTAAATTTACAATTTCCAGTGGCCACAAAACAGTAATTCAAACGCCACATGGTGACTTCGACTACCTCTTGAAGTCTCAGAGCTGACTGGTCATTGCAATCCAGAGTCATTTTCCAGCTACGGCCACAATCCTGTGGGTGAACAGCAAAAGATGTCCCATAAGTTGGCTGGTTAAAGCGCTGCCAACACTGCTGAAAATGACCATTCAATGCAAGTTTTGAGTGAGTTTGCTGTCGATATAAATCCTTCCGTTCAGCCACCAGGAGCATTTACATTTATGAAAGGAACAAGTCCCTCTGGTCTTATCATGGCAGGAGCAGTAAATGGTTTGCTTAGTGGAACAACTTTCAACAACTGTCCAGTAAATATTTTTCATCAATTTCCAGCCTAATGTCAATTGACTCTGGTAGGATCTCTCTGCAATGAAAGACGCGTTTTGAGTGACTTTTAAGCTTTAAATTTAAGAGTTCTTTTCTTTCTAATGAACCACAGACACAATATTCCATATTTAAATATGGTACATGAATTCTGAATGAAAAAGAGTTTAAAGCACTTACTAGTTAATTTGTTGGAGATCTTGCTAGAAGTTTGTCCTTGCTTGGTTGCCGTATTTTGCCGATTCTTATTCCAGGCATTTCCAAGCTGGGGTGTTAGTATGATGTGGTATATATGTATCAAGTTGTGAATCAAATTACATGTAAATTAAATCCTGTGGATTTGTACTTCTTGGTTCTCAGAGAAAAAGTGATTAAATTGGATAGAACTTGTACTTTTTCTTCCTTCGAATGACAAAATTTCGAAACAAACGATATGTCATACCACAACTAGAGATTCAAATGGGACTACTTGTAAATGTTTGTGACGTCTATTATTTCTAATTTTAGCATGATTCCTATTCGCTGTCTTTTAAAAGTTGACTCCAAAATGGCCTTTCTGCTTTTGGTGCGCTTGCTGAGGATGTGCTTGTTTTCTCTTAAGACTCA
>OX421453.1:42680925-42685925 GCA_949126865.1 Montipora capitata | reverse complement strand
TATCAGGCTGAATTTGTTTTTACTTATATGGTGCTTTATTGGCCAAATTGCAGCCTGATGTTCTTAATCCACTTGTTCTTATATGCGGGTGTTTACTCTAGATCTTTTGCATCCAGATAATTTTTCGGTTTTCTACGGCTAATATCTGTGGTTATGCAAGCAAAAAGGCTTAAAATTGTCAAGATACATGTAAGTTAGAGTTACGAGTTTTTTAAACTTTGGAAGTCAATTTTTCGTATCAAGATACAAATTGGTACTGTATGCTAATAAAGTACCACCCTGCGAGCAGAGCCTCCTTTTGTCTTTTTCCTTACTAAGGAGGAGAAAAGGAGGCTCTTCCTGAATCGCGTCTAATCTTTGAAGCCGCCGCAGCCCGAGCTTCTTGGGTAGTCAATCTTGTTTTCTCTCGTCAAACCGGTTTTTCCAGTGCTAGCATCCTTTTAGTGATAAAACTGATAGTCATAATTGAGCCCTCTATACCGTGAAAAACCAAGATGAAAGCGAAATCTAGCATATTATGCTTGGGTTCGAGACCGTATCTTAGCAACATGCAGCGCATACTCAATAAAGATCTTACTCGATTCAATTTAGTGACAAAACCGATGGTTATAATTGAGCCCGCTGTACCATGAAAAACCAAGATGGCGGCGAGATCAGGCATATTAGGCTTGGGTTCGAGACTGCATCCTGGCAAGATGCAGCGCATACTCAATAAAGATCTTACTCGATTCATGCAGAGTCTTTCTCAAGAACGCCAAAATCGGGCAAGCAAAAGAAAGGCTCTGCTAGTAAGGTGATAAAGTACAAAATGTAAGTTACTCAATAGCGTGTACATAACGAACTTTAAAAGGAATCTAAGAAAACAAGGGAAATTTGAACATTTCAGAGAATGAATCTGCAATAGCAGATAAACCACATTACTGTAATTGTTTAATTGATGTATAATTTATAATTGTATAATTTACTTTCCGGCACAGAACTCAAAGATTCCAGATTCCCTACCCGAAGTATCATCTGAGGGTCAACAGAAAAGAGACAATGCTGCTCGTGATTCTTCTGTTAAAACAAAGTAAGGAATGCTTTGCTGTAATGGGTTTTCCACTTTTTGGCCAAGTTAAAAGAGGATATAAGCGCTGACGGAATGGACTAGTTTGCCTTCAAGAATGCGTGCCCTCTGTTCTTTGGATTAATGGATTCTATGTGATGTATATATATGTTTTTTTTTATTTTAGGAGGTAGGGTTTTGTACGTAATTTTTTTCATTTTGGGTAAGAGCGTGGTCTGAACAGCAATGTCGGAGATTTTGTAGTCGTCATAGCAACGCAAGTGGTTTTTGTTGTTCTCATGTAGTCTTATGTAGCGTGATGTGATATTCCTTATAAGGGCTACGATACAAATGTCATTTATCTGTGTAATCAACGCCCTTGTTGAAGGATAAAGAGAGAGTGCACAGAGTAGTAGAAAGAGAGATCTGTGTTCTTCTAGCGAGTGACTACGGCGCCGAGAGATCAACTTTATGAAAATTTATGATCAACCTGTTTGTTGTGAGTGAATTAGGAAATTAGAAAGAGCAATTTCCAAAAGGAAAAAGGTAAGACTGTAGCTAATAAACCAATGAACAAAAGATAAGTGAAGTGCGATAGAACGGGTGAGTGTCCTCCTGAGGAGGACTGTTAGGGGTTGGCATTACCTGACGTTTCAGCAACCTGAGCGGAAGTCATCTCCATCTAGGCTTAATAGACAGTCAGAGTTCATTTATCAATCACATCCACGACCAGAATATTTATCATGTGACTCTGAAGGTGACTTCCGCTCAGGTTGTCGAATGTCGTCCTTAAACATTTCTTCTCAGGACTACACTCATCCGGACGATTGTAACTTCATTTAATTATGACATGACTCCTTGGTTCAAACCATTCTCGAAGATACAAGCTATTTCCGTGAAGCTCGACTCCGTTCCTTTGTCCCGTTTAAAACAGTTTAACTGTTCTTCATTATTACATAATTTGCAGGGTTAATCAGGAACTTGTCCGCTTTATTTCAGGCGTCGGGAAGGTCCAGTTACAACATCTCTTGCTCCTCGACAACGCCCACGAGCAGGCCAAGGCGTCCAACAATTGGCTACTCCTCAAGCCTCAACCCACTTAAGCCACATTGCCAGCCCACAGCAAAACCGCAAACAGTACAGAGGAAACGTTGATGTTTCCAATGCACATGGCTTCAGTCACGTGGCAAGCCCGAGGCAAAACAGAAGAAATGTACCACCAGAACATTCAATAGTCCCTGACCAATATGCGCCTCATCAGCAAGTTCCAAGTAATCTAGGGCTTCGTGATCATCGAGATGCCTCGAGCAGTCCCGATTTGATGGATGTGGGGCAGGGTCCAGGAGGCTTCCATTCAACGCAGCAGGGTCTTCTCCACACCTATCAGCAGCAGATGACAAGAGAGCAATACCTGCAGCAACAATATCTCCAGCAACAACAGCTTGCACAGCATCATTATATTCAACAACAGCAACAAATGATGCTGCGACAGCAGCAACAACGCATCCTTCTTCAACAACAACAACAGCAACTTTATCAACAGCGACAACAGTTTAACTACGCGAGGGATGGCTCATCGGGACAACAGTACCCGGTTGTATCAAGGCAGTCACATCACATTCAGCAACCCCAACAAGACGTGACGCAGCAATTTTTTCAAGACAACGAACATGGCGCAATTAATCCTTTCTATGAGTACGGACAGTATGCCGGCTATAGCAAGCAGCCTTTTCAGGAGTATCACACAAATCAACCTCACTTGACAATACAGCCCTCTCTGAACCATACTGAACCTGTCCCTCAACAAGCAAAACCTGAAAATGGCGACAACAAACTGTTACGTCCGAGGTACATGTCTCACAATCGATCCAGGTCTGATCCAAATTTTGTTGCTAACAGTGACAGAGGCTACCAAAAGCAAATGGCCTCTGTCACCCCACTGCAGAACGCAAAAAATTCCAATCAACAACAACATCGAAGCCCCAGTGATCCCTCGCTCAACGTTACAAAGGAGCCAGAGGCTCAACCCGAAGCGCCATTGGTGGATATTGATTCAAACAGCGATCCTACTCCTCACTGGAATCCTTTCAGTCCATATTACGACTCGAATGAACGAGGCTTTGTGGGAAACTCTAATGAAGATCCCGATGATGACTTTGCCGCCTTGCGCGATAGTGACAAGAAAGAACCCACAGCTAGTTCCAATGTTGATTGTCAGCAGGCAAATATTGGACATCATGAGCCAGATATTGGTTATCAACATATCATCGGTGGTTATCATCATACTAACTCTATCTATTATCAGCCCAATGTTGAACACCATCAACCAAAAGTAGTAAAATTGCCGTCGTCTGAATGTCACCTGAAAGACAGTACTGATATTTTTGGAGCAGCTTCATTTGGCAGCCAGATATCAGAAATACAAGGTGTGACATCAAGTGTGGAAACTTCGGATCTTTCAGATCGCCCTGGACGGCTAAGAGAAGATCACATCGTCGATCTGCCGCCGCAAGTTGTGCAGCAGGATGGTAACAACCCTTTTCTCGCGGGCTACCGTACCTCGGAGGTTGAAAAGCACTTAAAATTTGCGGATCAGACATCAAGTGACAGTGAAGAGGAGAAACTTGAATTACTGGAAGGTGCAAATTTTGCACCACCCCGCTCCCCTGGTTTGTCAGATCCGTTCGGTGCAGCACCTTTTGTCGTGCAGAAATCTAAACAGTCACCCCTCTCAAAAGATGCTTTTGGAGCCTTGCCTTTTGCGGGCCCGACGACATCTCGGGCAACAGGTCGCGACAATCAATCGAACAATGTTCAGAATTCTGAGCAAGTGCTTCATTCGCGTAGTGTGAGTACAAGTCCATTCCTAAATGTAACGGAATCAACTGCTGGTGGTGTAGCTTCAACACCGTTTCATGACTTAAGTGAAGGCTTCGCAAATTCGACGCCGTTTGTGAAGAATGTTGGGCTTGAGGATCCGTCAGGCTTTGTAAACCCTGCTGCTGATTTAGTTGACAATTCGGACGATCCATTCGGTGGAGTGTCGTTCAACGCTAACCCAGCTGTCAAAAGAAGAAACGCAAGGAAACAGCTTGGAATAAAGAAAGAACCTCCCTTGGGAGTTCCTGGAGGTGATAACCAAAGTCCACGCCCACGACCCAGGCGTCTTTTACCCCAGACACCTGATAAACCTCCTGGAGTGACTTTATCTGGCCAGCGGATTCTGAGTGTCGAGGCCAAAGTCCAGGATGTCGCGGGAATTCCTGTTGCAAGTCAAGGGACTGGAAAGACTGATCCAAAAACTACTGGGAAAAGATCAGCTTATGCAACCACGTGACTTTCCAAGAGAAAGCCAAAGTATCGCATGGCAGGTATTTGTGAGAAGACTGTGCTCTAAATTTGAAGGTAACCCTTGAGTTTTCAATGGTGGCCTTGTTGGATTGTTCAAATTACTTCACTTGGAATTCGTGGTGCGCCCAAGTGTTCATAATTATTTTTCTGTTCAGTAGCTGTTAAGATATTTCATTTTGGAGGAAACCTCGAATGAGCTGTAATCTGGACTGTAGGTAGTAGTATAACGTTAACCTGCGAGTGCAGCCGCATTTCGTTTATTACCACCGCAAGGAACACTTTACTACTACCCGACTGACGTAGTGGCGGCGAGCGAAGTTCAGCGGCCGTGTATTTTATAGAGTAGGACGGAAAAAGATCACATGTTTATGGTTTACTTTCAATTGGTTGTAAAATCCTTTCCGCCGACGTTGCCTAAAGGGAACCTCCACTAAAACAACAACCACAGAACATGCGTTTCAATGGAAGCGCTTGCATCTTCAGAATTGCTTTTATTTGTTTTCAAATTTCCCAGGCATCGCTCTTGGTTATTTGTGACGTGTAACTTATGTTTTGTAACAATAGGCCACCCATAGCACGTCACACTTATTCAAGATGGCGGCGC
>OX421453.1:42638425-42675925 GCA_949126865.1 Montipora capitata | reverse complement strand
ATTAAGCCCAAATTAATTATTAAAAGCATACTATTAATGTTTAAAAACGAGCAGCAGTGTTTTATGGTTGTTTTAGATACTGCAAGTAGGCAATTGTTTCGCAGTGTGAGGTGGAGTACCTCACCTACCTCGGTAGTGTTGTGGTGAGTGAGTTGGCTACTATTCTCATAACTTAGGTTCAGTTCCCTACAGGAAAGTGTCAGAAAAAGCTGAACTCGTAACAGTGAGGAATGTGTCGATAAAATAAAAACTATTTCTCAGTTGTGGGAAATCTGTCCCTCGGGAATTTTTTCTCCGTGGCACATTCAAACAGGCGATCTGCTACGGAAGGGTCGCATGGCGTGATATGAAAAGGATATTTGTTGACCAGGGAGGATGAATAGATAGTTTTAGTAAGACTGATAAAAGACTTCCACCTCGTTCGGTTTAAAATTGTAGGATCCAGCCAAAAGATTTCTAGTGTTACTAGAACCATATTTGTATCCAGTGGGTTGTGCATAACTGTGTCCCAGGTTAGTATAGGAATTCGTATTACCATTTGCAGAATTGGATACGTAAATGTCGTGTCCCCCCCCAAACGTTACTCCATAACCGCTATTGCCGTAAATTGCATTATCCATTCTCTTTACGTGAAGCTTAAACCCCGGAAGTTTGTCTTTGTTTTTAAGTGAAAATATGAAGCTATGTGCTGATTCCGAGTACGAGCTGCCAGAATCTGTGAAAGAAAAGACACCAATCGTTTAAGGAGGGTTCTCTTTTCTGCGGTTGGGGTTGCGACGCATATATGTTTCACTAGGGAGTTTAAGCCCTCGACGTTTTTGAGCCGCGGACTGCAACCGGAAGTGAGCTTTTTTCCCTTTTAACTTGTCTGGTCACAACCACATTTATATTGCTAACTATCTTTCCTCTATTAGAGATGATTAGCTTAAAAATCTGGGAGACACTGCTTTCCTGGCATGGGAATTGTTCATTTGTGGTTACCGTGCGAGGCTCAAAAACATCGCGTTCTTAAACTCCCTAATTAAGTGGTTTGCAACCTTGAGGCGGGGACTGGGGTAGTGGAGACGAAAGGGCATTCTTTAAGGGCTTGGGATGGTAAAAGAGCCATGGCTGGACGAAGGGTTGCATCGCGAAAAAATGAAAACTCAAAGCATCTGGCGTTGCGTCGATGCATGGAGGTGCCGCCCATGTTGGTTAACCCGCTTTACGCAAGAGCGAGTTTAGGCTAACTAGTTGGAAAGAGTATGACAGGTATCCTATTAAAATGATTCTAGGTTGCTTCACGAACTACTACAATACCTTCGATCTTGGATTGCTATGATTTGTAAATCTTATTTCTCGATGAATTACTTTTCCTTGGATTACTGCGACCAAGTTTTGAACTGACAAAGAAGCCGCAAATTCCTATCTTTTTAGTGACTCCACCACCTAGTCACCACGACCTCCCATCAGGGTTGGGGTAATATTACTTACGCCAGTTTAGGTCCGTATATCCGCCAAAGATGTACTCTCCAACTCTAACAAACGAAACTGTTGGACCCAAACTATTGCAACGTGAATGAAATGTGCTGCTAGCCCATCCATTATCCGTTGCTCTGTAACACAGCTTCCATTTAGCTGGCAGTGTTGATACAGGAGCAAGCCATTCTTTCAGGAGTTCCCAATACTCGGTGTTGTTAAGTAGAATTTCCGAATGTTCGAATTCTGGTCCTGTGGGACGAAGGTCACAAAGAATACATCAAACAACGCTTATTTGCCTTGGATCCTCTCTTCAACCGATTCAAGTGTTTAAAAAAACGGCTGAAGTTAAGGAAAGAGGAAACAAATTAAACAGTTTCCACTTAAACGATATTGGTTATCAATGACCACAAGTTAATCCTTCTTTAACAAAAGCCTATGCATCATTTGACATTGAGAAATGATTAAAAATGACTCCGGGAATTTTGGTCCACCAATATCAATGGCGTTATAATTGACTCTACCTTCGCAGAATGGTGTTTCAGTCGTCCAGTTACCAGCGGCGTTGCAAAAGCTTACTCGAGGTCCTCGGAGGAAATAGCCTTTCTTACACTTGAAAGTGATATTGTTTCCTTCCCAGAATTGCTCTCCTAGTATGTATCCATTCTCAAGATGAGCTGGTTTGTCGCACAAACGTTGACCTGTAGAACACCGTAAGTTAGAGATATCATTCCACTCAAAAAGATTGTCAGAATTTTGGAATGTCTCTAACAATAGAATGAGAGAGAATTTCCCGGCGCAAGAAATTTTGAAAAGCTGGAAAAATCCTGAAATTAGGAGGTTGAGCCTTCAACTAATTTCGGAGAGAAATTATTTTATGCAACAGTAATGTTTCTGTATGTAAATTCAGGTTCACTCTTTTTTCAAACATGAATTAGGTTTATATATACTGAATGGAGAGGAATTATTTAAGATTAATTTTTATGAGTATTGTTGAGACTGCGCGGTTCGAGGAAGAGGAATCAAGGAAAAACTATTTTACCTAACTTGAAACGCACTTTCCTGGATGGCTGAGTTCATTTCGTTGAAATGAGGTCGTATTAAGCCGCTGGCCATGCAAAAAAAAAAATTGTCTTACATGTCGGCATGACCTCACTCCAGTTTCCATTATCCAAGCAGAGTCTATTGGTGGGACCTTCTAAGTGGTATCCGCTGTCACAAGCAAATATCACCAATTGCCCTGCCCAATAGTTCTTGCCGAGCTTGTAACCGTGCACAGGAACTCCAGGATCTCCACATCCAACAAGTTCTGATAATGAATGCAGCATGCAAAGTCATCAGTTGAGAAAACAACTATGTAATAACAAGCACGTTTTTTGTGTCCCAAGGTCCTAGTATAGCCGAACCCTGAGAGCTCATGCTCTCTCTTCGGAACTCTGCAAATCATTTCCAAACAAGTTTAAAGGTCAGGTACCATCAAAATAATTACATACAGCGTCAAGTTTGACCATTGTGGTCGGAAATAGGGTCAATAATATCCTCCTCTTCGATTAACATTGTGGGCCAATTTTCGTTGATTTGTTTCGCTCGTGTGCCAAAGTTATTTGGGTCTTGGTAGATTATGGCTGTTTTCATACCTTGTCATTTCTGATTGTGATTACGATGATGATGATGATGATGATGGCGACGAAAATGATAACAACGATGATGATTATGACTGTAATCAGAATGATGATAAAAGATAAAATGCAAAATCCCAATGCAATTGTCTTCCGTACAATACACATTTAAGTTACCTGCAGTGGTTGTTGTTTCTGCTGTCCCGTTGTCGTAATTCTTAAAGAAACACTTGTACACGCCCTGGTCAGTGGCGTTAAATTTTGAAATCACAAGTTTTCCGTTGACTGCTACGTCTGTTGTGGACGTTGTGTTAGTAGAAATTACCACTCCATCTTTTCTCCATTCTAGGGTGGGGACAGGGGAGCCCTTAGCAGCACACTGGAGTATGACAGTATCGTACAGCCTTTTAACTGTGATCAAGGGGGGTGGTGCAGTAGTGATGACAGGCGACCCTAGGAGGTAAGGAAAAACAACGAGGTAAGCAGAGATGTCCATAATGTCTGAGAGAAATAAGACAACATGCTTTGAAAAGAAAGTCTTTTATGCGGTGGGTCTTGTTATTTCCCAAACATTTGTGGCCAGCTTTTTTCTATGATGTTACTCCACGTTCACTTACGATTACCTAATTGCATGTGACTATGGTGTTGTTCTCCAGAATCATACAAGGACCGTACAAAGGCGCCTTACAAGTGCTTTTCGCCCGATCCCGTCGAACCACGCGTTTCGAAATCCACTCATTAATATTGCAAGAAAGAATTGTTGACAGGGCGGATTTGTTTATTGTGTTTAATTTTGGTTTTATTTAATTTTATCAACTTACAAACAGGATTCACAACCAGAACTATCAGTGCATACACGTGACCCAAGTGATTATCTCCTCGGCACATGATTGGTCCTCTGTCTTCTCTTTGAACATTCCAGATAACCAGTTCTTTGCCAGCCTTAAGATGGCGACCATGCGGTAGTGAACGGAACGAACGAGTCCAGTTAATTGCTGGCGGTGGATAGCCGAAGATTTGACACGATAGTGTAGTGTCCCAATTCTCGTATGCCATGTGATAAACGACAGGCGCTTCTTCAAATCGAGGTGGCACTGAAAGGGACGTGGGATAAGTTAACTTTGTCAGTAGCCTTTCATCCAGATTTAAGCCTTCAGTCCAGAAAATATCGGAGGTAAGTTTGAAGTGCGCATGAGTTTTTGTTTTAGTTCTCTTATTGTTGTCTTCATTTTCACTTTTTTGAAAACATTAATGAATCAAAATACGAAAAAAGGTAATATATATTTTGACACTTGAGCAGTAAAAACGAAAAAATTGAGAAAAAAACATATTTTATCAAAGGGTCGCAATGTTCCAGTTGACGAATTGATATGGGTTTTTGCCGGTGCCTTCGGTTTAGAGTCTTGCCAAAGTGCAGATTTTCGGACCCAAAAAAATTCATACCTCTGGGCCCGGTTGTTCGAAAGCCGATTAACTTAATCCAGGATTAGCGTAAACTTTGGTTTAAAATTTTCAACTTTTTGGTGAAAGTTTCTTTTCTTGTTCTTCAAGATTGACTTCCTCTAATGTTAAGTTTTGCCCAATATCAGCGTCGAACAGCATTTGGGAATAGAGAAATAAACTCCTTGGTTAATTTTTAATCTGGGGTTAGCGTTAATCGGCTTTTGAACAACCGGCCCCTGTACAATAAGTTACGGACCGAATTTTTTCTCGTTGACTCATGGACCAAGCGCGAAGCACGCCGGCCATGAATTAACGGGAAAAACGACGACATTATTATTTTTATCTCTGAGGTAATAAGGCGCGCGGGAAAGGAAACTAATTGAAGTTAAGGATAACGATCAACTGCCGCAAATGAACGGCATGCATAAAAACCTAAAAAACGAATAAATCTTGGATTGGATTTTTCACTTTAAATAGTTGCTTGTAAGATTCAAACAGTTTCACGATTTTATTTTAGTTAAACAAGATGAAAAACTTGCTAAAAAATGTTGAATCAAAATTTCAAATTCAGCGGGCCGTACTGTAGAAGACGGTCCGCTAAATAAGCCAATTATAGCGCTCGTACTATCTGAGAAATAATAATTACCGCTCGGTATTTTTCTCAAATCTACGGTTACAAACGTTAAAAAATTGTATTATTTCAAAAAGGGACTTTCAACTTTAGCTGCTTATCTTTTTAAAGTAAATTTACCTTGTACAACAATTTTGACCGTTCCCACATCGAAACCCAGGAAATTCTTCGCCTCACATCTGTAAAGCCCTCGATCAGCGAATTGAATGCTGAGAAATATCAGTTGTCCCGTATCTGCATCGAAGTAATCATTGTCAAGCTCTCTGCCATCCTTGTACCACGTGACCACTGGCTTAGGGAAGCCCTTTGCAGGACAGTGGAGGGAAACATTCTGTCCTTCATTTGCGGTAAAGCTGGAAGGGGGCATCGTAATGATACGGGGCACGTCTGTAGATTGAATACTGATTTTTAATGACAATTTCTCATTAGGCCTCAACAGTCTTCTCACAGAATTGGTTATTATTATTTTTTCTTTTTTTTTTCTCCCTCTCTCCTTATTATCTATTATCTTTTTCCTTCTTTATTTCTCCTACTCCTGCGCCTGAGAGGAGGACTGAACATTCAAAATAGAACTACCGTAAATTTCGTTTCCGTCTACTTCTCTATGGAGTGCACTGCCAGGATGTCTTAGAGACTCTTACAGTCTTCATGCCTTTAAGATGTACTACAAAAGTTTTCTTACTAAGAAATCTTTTCTAAAGATTGTTTTGCTGCCAGTTGTATATTAACATTGAATACTTCTTATTTTGTACATTAATTGGTTATAATGATGAAAAGTTAGATTCCCATATCGAGCTAAAAATCCATTTCATAGCTCTTTGTCTTTCCTGGGCTCCATCTTCCATCTTACCTATTTCCTCAATGAACTTGGAGGTGTTTCCTGAAAAAGCTTTTCCCGGCCGTCCTCTGGGTCCCTCACGACCACGCTGGCCAGGAGGCCCACGTTTTCCTGCTTTTCCTATGTAACCTGGTCGACCCCGTCGTCCTCTGCTACCTTCTTTTCCTTGTGGACCTCTTTCCCCTGTAAACCGAGAAACGCAAGCGGATACCCGTCAGGACTGAATCCGAAAAGCAAGCGTTTTATTTTTACCAATTTTTGTCTAAAGATTCATGCTATCAGAAATATTTTAGTTTCATTCGCGCGTACGTTTTGGCCACGTGAAATGCACAACATTAGCAATGGCCTACAGAACGACCAAATTTGAGGACAATTCACTACTTGCACAATCCCATAATCCCCAAAATTTTCACATAACCATTGTTTGCAATTTCTCTTGGGAAGTCGAAAACAGTGCCTATGCAGATTTTTTTTTTTTTTGGGGGGGGGGGGGTGGGGGTGGTAATAGAGGTGTATTATGGAATTTGTGCAAGTAGTGAATAGGGTAACTAACCTCTCATGCAGATGACGTCATGACTAGTGTCGTTTGACTTGACTCTGACCTACAGATAAACAGGAAGACTGAAAATATCTTTCACAAAGATTGTACGAGCTTATCAACAGTAATCCTTGGCAATGGAGAATGTTAAGCCTCGTGTCTCATTCCTAAAAGGTACAAGCTGAAGTTGTGACCCCGGTTATGACGCCCTTAAAGTTGGCTAAAAAGAGAAAACTAACATTCCAGGCGATTCCAGGTGTCTTTTGAGGCCTGTTTGACAAATGACAATCGACTTACTGCACTGAAGTTTAGTAAGAGAAGTGGGAACTCTGTTAGAAGCTAACTGGTCATGATTCAAATCTATTGGTATGTTGTTCCGTGAAAGCGAGAGTGTCTTGATAGCGGAATTCAGTTTCAGTCAATGGGGATATAAGTTTTATCCGTCAGTGAGTAGCGGCACGTCCACAGCAAGGCGAGAGTTGACCCTACAAACAATGATTCAATGACTTACGATCTCTTCAACTTCGATAAATTGCAGTTGTGTTTCAAAATGGCCCACAATTTTACGAATCTATTTCGGCTTGTTCAATGTTTCAAGGGAAGGCTCTGGGATGGCCAAATCATGCTAATTTGCATCGTTTAATTAACCATTACTGCGAAAGGAATGAGTGGAACGCTAGCGACCTACCTTGGCAGCTGATCCCAAACCAAACAGTTGAACACAAGCATTATGGCAACTGACACAGTTTTTGGAACCGTCACGCTTATTTGAAGATCTTTTGCTTCGTTGCATTAAATGTCCACCATAACTTCCGCTGTATTCAGTTTGCTCTGTCTCCGATAAATCGGTCTGGAGTCGAAAAATCTGTTCCTCCAACATTCTCACCTTATACACCATAAACCCAACGGTAATTAAACTCAAAGAGAAATTTAAAAACACAGCAAAAGCCAGAAAACCGCTGCAGCGAGATTTTCCTTGCTCCATCTTGCTATGAGTGTTAAAGGATAAATGATACTTTGGAATGGGAGACAGGTTTTATTCCCTCCTCAGGGATGGGGCTTCAGCGCATAACTTTGGTAACTCACGCAAGTATTTCCGTCAAAGGGTCACGCAGTTACTAAAACCCGGAACGACCCACAATGATCCACAACGATCCACAACTATCTACAACGACCCACAGTACAAACCCCGGGGGTACAAACGGAACAAAAAAAGTCCGTTTACCTTTTAAACATGAAACCCAAACATGAAAATCTAAAATACATCTCTCTTAAATACTCTTTTTCTTTGGCCATCTCAGTTTTATCAGAAATAACACACAAACAGCGGCGACAAACCAGGAGTACCCAATGGATCCGCTCCTCAGGCTAAGAATTTGCTGGCTGGTTACCAAATGATGGATGAGAAACTCTAGCTGGGAATTTTGCCGAAACGTTTTTCTTGCTGTGGTCGACCCTTTGATCGATGCTGGCTGGAAAAAAAAGATTCACTTCCCTTCTGGCTTCCTGCGGCTTTTGAAATTGTGCTCTGGCTAATTTTGGCTGGAGCGGTAAAATGACACCTAGTCAGGAACGTTCAAAGATAGCTCTGGCTGTGAGTGATAACAAAGGTGCACCGCAGGCTAGTGCAAAGTCGAGCGCGTGTATGAGTTAACTGAATACGTCAGTCATTAAAACGCTGTCAGCAAACAATGCAATTTCTTTTTTAAACATCCCTGTCTTTTGTTATGGTGTCAATGTTGGGATTTAGACAGACAATTCATTTTATTTATTGCGCGGGGATATTCCATCTCAGTAGTGGCGGTCATAGTCGCGGTCGTTGTTTTGCGCCTCTAGTTTGGGTGATGCAGCTGAATTTTTTTTAACGAAAACTAGTGAGCAGCACAAAGGAAGACTTCTTGTAGTTGTAAGCTTTTTTCGTTTATTTCCGACGCGTTTCGTCTCTTACTGAGACTTCTTCAGGGAATGAATACAACTAGCAAGGAACAGCATATATAACACGTTGTGTGCGTGAGTGAAACTTCCGATAGAAGTGACTAATAACTCAACTATGCTGTAAACGGGCGTAGCAAGAAACGCCTTAATACCTATGTTATTGCATGTTGTTATATTTTTGGGGGCCATACGATTAGCGCTAATCGTTGGTAATCAACCAGTCAAATGCTTCAGAGCCGAAAGAAAGAGAACTTCAAGTCTTAACTTCATCTATTGCTTGCGCAAAGGAAAGCCATGAACATCTTAAGAAGCAGAAACAAGACCTTGAGCGCATGCAAGGATATTTGAACGAAAAGACACAAGCGTTGGAGGAGACACAAAAGAAACTAGTGGCTGTTTCCGCAACTGTTGATGAAATACAAAAAGACTCCGTGGTAAAGCTTCAAGAAGATTTTATAGTACCCAAAATGCATTGGAAAATAAGGCGCAGACTTTTAGGATGATTGAGGCCAAATATGAAGGCTTTGTTCAACAGCTTGAAAATGATTAGAAAAGACTGCAGAAATCGCCGAGAAAGAAGTAATTAAAATTGGACGAAATGGAATTTAACCTGCAGTTAAAGGCGTCAAAGCTTCTAGTTCTCAACGTCGAGTTAAGATCGACGAAAACACATAAGGATTTGGAAACAGTGGCAGAAAAGGATACGCCCAGAGTGAATTCCAAAACACGGTAAATAAACCAAGGACACCAAAGTGAAGCTCAGAAATGGAACTTGTGAATGAAATCTTAAATGAAAAATCAATTTAAATCTACCGAGCAATGCTTTGCTTTCATGCCGTTAATGCTGTGGTCTCCGGATAACGTCCTTAAAAGCTATTGAGCAGTTCTTTACAGAGGGGCATAGTGTGCTGTAAAAAGAAGTTTAACCACAAAAAAATGTTTCCATAGCGTCTTCTATCAAAATCAAGTACATCATTTCCAGGAAACGTTTGTGAGAGTATTTCATGTGCTGTTTTGCTTTGTATATATCATGCGAAACATACTTTAGTGATCTCCGTTTTCCCCGCATGTTTAATACAACTGTTTTGTTTTACTTTAGAATTCCTAAAAAAATAAGCCAAATGGAAGCAAGGCTACACGGAATCCTGGGATAGCCACCAGAATACGACGAATTTTTACCAGAAGCAAAAAGGAGAAGAAATCGGCCGCAGGTCAGCAATGCTGAAGAACTTTATTCACTATTTAGCTACGAATTTCTATAAAAAAAGAAAGAGAGAAAGCTTAAATGAAAGTGATTAAAAATGTGGCTTATTGTGGTGCTGATATGTTTGCGTTTTTTAGACTCTTTTATAAGTCATTGAAGAAAATCGAACGATCTGTATAAAAAACTGCACAGAAATATTTCATCTTTCTTCAATTTCGCTCAAAAATACTATCGTGAAATTTTCACAAAGTAGATTTATTCGTTTTGTGTCACTAAGCCAAGGCAATCTGAGAAAAAGGTGCATATGAATTTTATTTTTTTTAGTGAAGCGTATGTTGTGCCAGCGAAAAGTTTTCTCGAATGACCACTTTCTAAAGATTGTGTGCATCAAACTAAATTTCGTTTTTTGTTACAACATTAGTCTATTTATTTTGTTGTTTATCAGACTGAATAAGTTCAAGTTAAACGACCCGAATGAATTTTCCATCAAATTTATCCTCAGGGCTTTAAGTTCTCTTTTAGGGTAAGACCGTCACGATAGCCAATTAAAAGAATTGACAGACCAAAATCGGGGTCATTTCTCATCCCATCCCTCAAGGCTGTAAAGCTCCTGTCGGATGAAGTAAGGGAGAGGCGAAGGCTTGCGGCGGAAGGACTCATATTCATCATTAAGGCGCATGCTCTGTTGTGGACCACGTTCTGTCTCACCTATCTTTTCATGGCTAGGAAGGGACCAAGTATCTGCAGAAAGCTAACCTAATCCTGCCTCAATCCACAGATGGCTTAAGATACCTGATGAAACGTAGGTTCTGATTTCAATGTTTTATAAAATTTCCTCCTACTTTTGACGCACCGTACACATTAGTCCTTTCGGTTTCAGTAAGGACAGCGTGTGAGGGTATTTGAAAAACTCTAAAACAAACCTGTACAGAACTGCCACAGGGAGAGAAGAAATTCCACAAGAGCTTCAGTACGCCCTCTCTTAATTGGTGGAAGCATTGTACTCCAAAAAAGGAGGATTTATAAATTTATTGACAAGTAAATTGTGACAAGCACGCAATTTTCTTAAAACAAGGTATATTGTACGTAAAAATGGACTATTAATCCTCCTCCTTGACTTCATTCAACA
Organism: Montipora capitata; assembly: GCA_949126865.1. Lineage (NCBI taxonomy): Eukaryota > Metazoa > Cnidaria > Anthozoa > Scleractinia > Acroporidae > Montipora > Montipora capitata. The sequence goes on along the minus strand of OX421453.1, from coordinate 42,665,130 downwards.
CTGAATGTCCAATCGTTTATGAAGTTGAGTGTCATCAGCTTGGTCGGGGTCAACATTGATTGGAAGGGGTAGAGAAGGGGCAACTGTACGACGTACAACGTGTACAGGAGTGTCACGCTGTAATTTGTCACGCTGCCGATAGTAGTCTGCTTTACAGAACTGTCTGCGGTTATGAAAGCGGCGGAAAGTAATGGAAGATGTGAACGAGTGGCTTGCATGGGTGCAGGGTTTACATTCCAAGATTCCCAGGTCCCACTACCTGGCCGCACCTTTTACCAGCTGGGATTCATAATTTTCTATTGGTTTTTTCTTGGCCTTCAAAGGCCCCCTGAGGGAGAGGTCATTGAGCAATTTATTCTCGTTATTATAATTAAAAGCCTTCGGTAAAAGGAAAACTGGAAGTCGCATATTTGTTTCCGCTTAATCCAGATGAAAACTGGTAAGCCAGCAGGGGCGGATCCAGCATTTTTTGAAAGTGGGGGCCGAACAAGAATACTAATCAGCGCGCGTTAGCGCGCCTCAGTAGCGCCTTAGGCGCCTTAGGCATGCCCCCCCAGAAAATTTTGAAAATTTGGGTACTCTTACATGCACTCTGGTGCAATCTGGAACGTAATGTATCAGGATTCCATATTGAATAAAATTATAAGTTATGGTTATAATGATGCATGGTTTTTGACTCTTCGCTCCAAAGTCTCAAAATATATATAATTATATATATCTATAGGCATTAAGATTTTACGTTGTTACAGTCTCTGTAAGATCTGTTGACTGTAGACAAGTATTTCGCATCGAATCTTCTTCCTCATTTCGAAAGGATAATATTAGCGCCTGTAAGTTGAAAGTTTATTCGCACAACTTTGGTCATACTATTAGCGAAAAATCACGCTTTAGCTAAAAAAATCAAAAGCTCCAACAGACTGCTTACAAAATGATAAAATTATTGTATATTTTGACAAAAAAAAATCTCCGACGAACTAAAAGGGGGGGCCGCGGCCGCCTCGGCCCCCTCCCCCCCTAAATCCGCCCCTGGCCAGTCTAAAGAGAGCATTTTTAGAAGACGTGAGAATACGAAACAACTCTACTGCAATTGAATTATTTTGTTATGCACATGATTTCTTCAACATTTCTGCCACTCACGTACACTCTAGAGTACGAGTCTACATCACGTTGTTAGACCAGGCCCTGTAGCACTCTTTTCGACAATAAAGATATTATAATTCACTTCTTTTACAGGTCACGATGTTTTTGATCCGTCAACCAGTCAGGTTGAACGACCGTGATTTTTGAAGTTATCTTTAAAGGGAACTGTATGTTGTAGCATACGAAAAGTCAAGTTTATAAAAATGCGTTGTGTTTTATTTCCAATGAAGCTTCGTTGTCCGAAGAACAAGAGGTTATATTATCTTATTTAGCTGAGCCCAAGTTAGTGGTCCGCAAATTGGGGAGACTGAAAATCAAAGGAAGTTAAAGCTGATCGAGTTAAATGTCAGTGTTGGCTTTTGATGAGGAGGGAAAACCACCTGGCAGAGTATACGTACCCGGAGAGCAGCAAAGTACACAGCCAAGAAAACCAACCCACATACGATGTTGAGTCCAAGAATGAAACCCGGGCGGCATTGCTAGAAGGAGAATTCTCTCACCGCTGCGAAAACCCTGTTCCCCTCCCCAAACCAAAAATTGGCAACAAATTTCCACAATCTATGGGAGAAAACAAAATGACGTAAAATTGATTTTATAAAGTACATTAAAGTAAACATGCATGTATGCAGAAGGAGAAAAATATTTCTTCCGTATCTTATTAGGAGGACGTTGTCTTAATACTGTATGTGTTGGCTGGATGAGGAAAAACTGCCTTCTCTTCAAATGGCTTCAAATTTGCATTTGAAAGGAATCAACATGGCGAAGGAATTCGCATTCTGGCTGCACATTTGAATTGCTAATTAATACTAAATTATGCAGTTTTTTCCGGCCACGTTCCAACTCGAGAAACGTTATGGCGAAACGAAATTTTCGAGATTTACGCCATTTTCATGGCTCTTTTCCCTAAAGAAATGATACCCATTTTGGAAAGTTGTCTCATGGAGGTCTTGTCCAAGACTTTATGGTCGAGGTTCCGTCTATATCATGTTATCAAAGGGTTTAGCTGATGACTGCAAAACGGCGTGCAGGCCAGTCGGTAGAGGAAGCAAATTTCGAGTTGTTTTACAACGAATTCTTAACAGGTATTTTGACAACAATTCTATTTAACTTATATTTCTTGACTCCATCAAGTAGTGTTTGATTTGAGGTGTAGTAAAACTATCAAACAACACACAAAGATATACATGATATTCCAATTTATGCCAATGCAAAACACCGGCCTTCATGTCGTTATCATAACTTATTTTACTGATGTCATATCATATCTATGGTTATAATTATTTTTGTTACCTTTTTACAATTTTTTCGTGTTAAAAAAATGTATTGTATTGCATTTATTAATACAGATTTATCTTAATATTTGTTTTGCAACTTTTTATAGTAACGACTTTTTAAGGAATATGCAGGTTCAAGATGATAATACATTAGACTGATCATCTCAATTTAGTCGGGGCGTAATCAACACATTACAGTTACTTATTTACTATGACAAATCAGTAGACAACACACTGCACAATAATGGTTTATTCGCTTTCTCATACCTTAGGATTTCATTCATAGACTCCAAGCACTCACTTATATATTCATTAATCTTTATATTCACAGCGAAAAGATAAAATGGCCGACAATTCGAATTTTATCAACCTTTTCGATAAAATCAAATTGTCGTCTCTGCAGTCCGTTTTACTCTCCCTTTGACAAAGCACCAAAGTTTATTTAGGAAGTAACCCTTTACTTTTATTCTGCGTTTATTGTGCGCATGATCGGGTATGGATACACTACCAAAGGAATGTAAGGGTGTCTTAGGTCTTCGTTACTGAATATGGACCCATTGTTTTTGTTAGAGTAAAACGTTTGAAAGAAATATATAGGTAAAGTCTTTATTAAAAACTAGACAAAAAAGACGTGAGGCTTTGCATGTTAAAAAAAGAGAAAACATTGCGTTTACATTAAAATTATAAGATAAAAAAACATAAACAAGATAAAGGAGTTATATAAATTCTAAAAAGCGTTTTTGTTCATAAACGACTTTTTAGATCACTCAGTCCTTATACGAGGAGGCTGGTATTCGTGTCCCCTTTTTCTTAGAATCCTTATACGTTGCAGCGGGAGCAATTCCTGAAGAAGATGATATTTTCTAGTAGTTATCTTGTTGGACAAGTTACGGTCTTTATCTTCAATTAGAGTTTACTGATATTCAAATTAGTTTCGACGGAATATCTATGTCGAAACGCCCGTTTGCAGAGACTTTGATAGATTCTGTGCAAGAATTTGAATTTGTGCCGTAAGCAAATTAATAGTCTGTTAGATTGGTCTCGGGAGTAGCCATAATACTTGCAAGCCCTCACTTTGTGTAACTAAATTGTAGCAGTTAAGGACCAACGTAACAAAATAGATGCACGGGATCCTGGTAAAGGATCTAATCAGCGTATTAAAGTTTCAAAAGTTCAAAGTGCATTAAAGGCTTAAAAGCATATACAAAGTAAAATAAGCACTGCTCGCAATGAGCTGCAGCTATTCGAGGCGAGAAGTGGTTTTGACGCACGACAAATCGCAACAATTCAACTTTGCAGAATGAAAAAGTAACTTTTACTTACAATAACTAACAGTCAAAACGAGAGAGAGGAAAATGCAATGACAAAACTAGGACTAATTGTGTACAATTAAAGAGACGAGATTTACGATTAGAGGAAGATACTTAGCAAATAACTAAACAATATTTCCAATAAAAAAGGAAATTTTAAAGATATTTTATTACTTTGAATACTTAAGTTAAGAGAACATAGGCATAGTGCGAAATAGTACGTTTAGATAATGTTGACAAGAGCGGGATGGATTATATATCCAAGACATTTTCTGTTTTTAATCAAATCAATTAGATAAATGTAATCATCTGCCTCCAAGAATTTTTGAAGAAGCAAATTATGAATTTTGCGTTTAAAATTTAAGTTAGACATGTGACGCATTGGAGAAAATTGGCTCTTCCAGACTCTAACACCGTTGAAGACATCATGTAATAAGATTTGAAATAAAGAAGATCTAAAGGTAGTAGATTGGAGGAGATGAAGAAAGGTATTGTGTGAGATTTATAGTAACCAAAAAACATAAGGTGGAGAGACCGTTTCTGTAGGCGTAAGATTTTGGTTCTGTAGATTTTGCCAGTACGGCCCAACGCAACTATTCCATACAATAGATGGGTGACCCGAAAACATTGACCCCCGGTCCATGGACCCCTCTACGGACTGCCTCACGGACCGGTCCACGGACTACCCTTATGGACCCCCTATACGGACCACCCTAAAACAACACTATTCCTATTGAAACTAAAATGGCCCAAGTCAAAGAATTTTTATGAGACCATCCATGAGCGGTATGGCCATGACACGCTGAAAACGGTACGAAGATATGAAAAAGATCTCTCCCGGTATAACAAAGTGGCACTCGACATTACTTTCCTACAGAAATGCAGACTATTCCACATTTATCCAAAGTTTCTGGATTTCAAGTTAAGCAGACAAGATTTTCAGGAAACACGAGCTTGCCGCCGTTTCAATAAAAATAAATAACAACTGAAAATTAGTTTATACCGGTTGTCTGGATAGCCTACTCTTGCCGGCGAAATCTCAGCCGTTACGCTCCGCAAATCAGACTAAGGCTCAGGTTTTGCCTTTTCCTTCGCTGTTGACCGGAGGCTTCGAAACTAAGTTCTTCCGCCATTTTGTTCAGGACGGAGAGATCGAGAGGCCTGGGGCGAGTTCACAAACCCGCGGGAGAATGATCCGAACAAAATGGCGGAAGGAAAGAAAGAAAATACAAATAGAGCTCACTTATTATCAATCTTTTTCGAAGGATTCCGGTCCACAGCGAAGGAAGGGGCAATATGTGATTGATAGACTTTGTACCCGAGCCTGAGCCTTAGTCTGTTGAATTTGCGGAGCGTTACGGTTGAGATTTCGCCGACACGAGTGACACGAGTGGTCTATCCAGACAACTGGTAAGTCAAATCTTTAGTGTTATTTATTTTCATTTCTATGTTGTTTTAGGGTGTTCCGTATAGGGGGTCCGTAAGGGTAGTCCGTGGACCGGTGCGTGTGGCAGTCCGTGGACCCAGTCCGTAGAGGGGTCAGTGTTTTCGGGTCACCCACAATAGATAGGATGAAGGGGTAGTTTCTCCGTTGATAAAAACAAATTTTTGTACACAATAGATAGGGCTGGATAAGTGATCTATAGACATGATGTAAAGTATGCAAGGGTATGAAGTGTCTTAATATATAGTGATGATACCAACTGACATGCATATTTTCGATGCAATGTGAGAAATATGATGAGAGGTTCTCGTCAATAAGCACGCCCATATATTTTAATTTGCACTCCAAAGAAACGTATGAATTCCTGAGATAGTCAAATTAACAAAGCGAAAGTGGTTCAGCGTTATCTGTACTCTTATCGACAACAATATTCGTCAGCACAGTGGTCAAAATGTTGTGGACTCACGAGGTGCAGTGAATCCAGAACAAATTTTGACCATCGTTGTCGATAAGAGTACAGACAACGCTGAACCACTTTTGATTTGTTTTTTACCACAATATTCAACGCCAAGTAAAGTTTTTATTTCAGAGCGTGACCAAAATCATGACGCGAAGAAAGAGCAAGCGTTGTCTATAACTTTCTTGCAATATGATTGGTTTATTTCCCAAAATGGGCGTTCCTGATTGGTTATTACATTGTGTCACAAATTGATGCAAGCATGATGCGTACAGCCCTAACCCTAACCCTAACCCTAACCCAGCCAATCAGATTGCGAGATTACAAGCAATTGTGGTAAAAAACTAATTGACTTGGTAAGGTAGATGTTTCTGTCTGGATCGAAATATTACAAAATTCGATTTTTTAATATTTACATTTAACTTGTTTGCTATTAACGAAGCGTAAACCTTAGAATCCTCGTTAGTCATCGTGGACTCAAGGGATTCGAGGTTTTTATCTGCATTTAAAAGATACGTGTCGTCCGCAAATTAACAGAACTTCAATTGGTTACAGCTATTACAAATATCATTTACATAAATGAGGAAGAGCAGGGGACCTCGAACTGATAGTACTATTTCCTTACCAGTTATGTTTTTGGGGCCAATTTCAGTAATCTGTTTACGTCCTACAAGATACGAGGCAATCAAATCATTTATAATTCCACGCGTCCCATAATGACTCAGTTTTTGTCGTATTGAGTGGTTTACGGTGTCGGAAGCCTTCTGTAGATTAATAAATATACCGCATGTGTACAGCTTTTTATCCATGATGTTTTGGATTTCATTAATTATGTCTAAAATAGCATGCTCGGTCGATCTTTCCTCATGAAATCCTTACTGTGACTATTTTAACAAGCTAGAAGTGGAAGGCTGATCAAAAGGCACTACCTTTTTTCACCAGGGTTACAAGTGATGGTCTTTGGCTAATGGGACGTTACCATTCGAACGAAAAAATAGTTTGCAATATGATACAGCAAAATTGATTCCGTTAAAATGAAAATTGAGGACCTATATAGGTATATCCCACTGCTTGCTTTGGCTATTTGGTTTTCAAGAATGAAGATACTAGCAACAGGGGTTTTCCTGGATTGAAATACCAAGTAACTTGAACCAACACTTACGTTCAATGGTAAACTACTGGTGGTGGATCCGGTTTCATGGTATTACCATACAACGGTCTTTCCTACGTTTTTGATGGTTTAATGTCATTTTATTGCTCGTAAGAAGTTTCATGTTATTGACTTCATCCACCATAGTCTAATTAGAATTGTTGCTGCCTTTACTTACAGGGATACCCATGGGAATATCACCAGCAAATCCCCTTTCAGGAGGGCTTATCGAATAAGGTAGGACACAGGACACAGGACACAGGATTGTTCCCTGCGGAAAAATAGTATGAATATCTACGCACTCCGTTTTTACCTTCCATCTACCACAACTCTCTGTTTCCTGTGATTAAGAAAGTCTATGATCCAATTGATGACTTAGCGGTTTATATCAGTTGCCTTACGTTTACTAGCAAGGATGTCATGGGGGACTGTATCAAATGTATTGCTGTAATCGAATGATACTATTAGTAAAAAGAAATAATCGCCATCTAACCATTTCAGCCAATAATATTGGGAATTCACAAGGACTACAGTAGTTCTACAATCCTTTTATGGGCAAATTAATGTGGTCTATTAAGTGACTTGAGGACTTCAGACATCTCAAATTTTAGTATTGGCTTTTCAAAGAGTGGGTTAATGATGTTAGGTCGACGGTGTGCTCATTTTACTACCCCCTCGCCATCAGTGCTCCGTTTTATGGGTATTTAAAGCTACTTAAGCTACACAGAACGGAAAGAAGTGGAAACAAGGATGTGAGATCCAGGAATCGAACTCAGGACCTCTTGCACCAAGGCTGCGCACTAACCGACTGTGCCATCCTCGCTCCTCCACCTAGCCCCCTAAACCCTAACCCCTGGCTGTGAGTTTTTGTCGTGCCAAGAACCTCTTAAATCCCTCAAATACAAGATCTATCGACACCGTTACACAGCATTTTTCTAATAGAAAGAATAAATGTAGCTGATAGTAGTAAGGACGATGTTTCTAGTCTTTTCTGCAACTTTTTAGTATTCTGCCCTTTCCGTTTTCTTTTCCTTATTTTTATTTCTTTCCAGCTAGCACAACGTTTCCATCACATTCCATTACAATTACTTAGCGATTGATTAACAAGCCTTCAAATCTTGTTTTTGATTTTTTTTTTTGGGGGGGGGGGGGTGGGGGGAGGAAACTTAACTTTACTTTACTGTACTACACTGCACTCCGCACAGCACCGTCCTGTCCTGTCTTGATCTATCCTGTCCAGTCACTGGTCATGTCACTGCCCTCTTCTACAAGAGAACAGTATCGTCAGTAAACTTTTACACTGTTTATCGAAACCTCACTATCCTTGGCTGTGACTGATCGAAATACAAACACAATTTTAATGTTAAAAAGCTAACCAAATTAAAACAGATAAGCTGATGGAAAACGAGAAATTTGTTTTGAAGATGGGAAAAAGCTGCACTAAGCCGTTGATGCCAGGAAACGTGTGATTGAGAACCTGCACTTAAACTGGAAAATGTCTACATGAAATCCTTGAATACTGTCAAAGAAAACAAAGATTTTCACTTCGATCATGATTTAAATAAGGGATTCCCTACTGACGCATAACAAACTGTAGACGAAATTGAAACAAAAAAAGATGGTGATAGATAGTGGCAGACAACGGCTTTGTGGTCTTGGGTTTGACACCTTTTGTTTCAGTTGTACGTGAACAAGTGTTCTGCAAGTGACTGGTAGTATTCTACCTTTGTAGTGAAAAAACATAAGGAAGTACTGAACAGGTGCAGGTTTCATTCTTGCGTTTTTTTCCACTTCTATGACATTCCCACGGTCGGCCAGACCACTGGATGAATGATGATCACGATGATGAGTAAATTGTAACAACAACAACAACAACTCGCACTTTTATAGCAGCCCGCAATTAGCATAGCTATTCTAGCCTGGCTACTTAATTTTAGACTGGATGTTTACTTTACTTTACTTTACTTTAATAGTTTCCAGCAACCTAAATACAGAAGCTGAGGAAGCCCCAGAAACAGAAAAATATTTTCCTAACCAAGCCAGGGCTCCCAAGCTAAATAAGTTAAAATCTGTGGAAAAATATATACAATAATAAGAAAACTTACAAAAAGAATTAAAGCGCTAGCAGAAAATGATAAATACTATAAATATAAATTTATAAATGTTGCTCTTTTGGCGATCAGTGTTCATAATTTTATAAAAATGCTTAAAAAGGGTGGCTTAAGGACGTTCGCGCGAAATTTTTTCAACATTGATTTTTTTCTGAAACTTTTACCACTGTAAGATGAGGAGTTAGTTATGTCAGAAATGTAAAAAAAATGGGGGGTCACCGACTTCGTTTTGGATAGATCATGCCCGGAAAAACACCCAAAATGGGACCAGGGTTCGTACGCGTCTTGAAAACCCTTGAATTTTGAGAGTACATTTTCAAGGCCTTGAAAGTCCTTGAAAATCTCTTCTATTCATTCCTGGTCCTTGAAAGTCCTTGAATTTTTTCTGACCCGCATAACTTCAGTAAAAATAATCAGCCATTCAAGTCATGTCATTACAAACACGACGAGCTGTAGGGTCAAGAATGGTTACCGGTGCCTTTGCATTATTTTCACGCATCTTCGTTACGGAAAATGAGCAAGAATTGTACTGTCAGACTATTTCCATGGGTAAATTTCAAAATTTGGCCCTTGAAAGTCCTTGAAAAGTCCTTGTATTTTTGGTCTGAAAAAGTGTACGAACCCTGTGGGAGAAAATCGGGCTTCGTTAGCGAATAAGGCTAGTGTCTGTAAACCCAAATATATTGCAATTAAATCTTTGAAGTGAAATCTTCTCTGCCGAATATTGTTTAAGTGGACTTACTAAGTGAATTTAGTCAACTGGTGAGGTTCTTTAAAGATCAAGTTCGCATTTAGTGACCACAGTTTCACGCGCCTTGCAGCCGCAAGATGGCAGGATTTGATGTCCCATGAGCAGAAATCTTGAAATTTTTTTAACTTCCCACATTGATTTTTTGTTCATTTTTGGCCAACGTGGAGATAATTGTAAATAAAATCCGTTTCTGGAAAGAAAAATAGGGGTCACCGAACGTCCAAGACCGTTAAATCCAGGCAAAGCTATAGCAATGGCCTTTTGCCCTATCATCTCTCATTTTATTACTTAGCGCGCATTCAACCCTGTAAACGATGCCTGCTATTTTTTCTTCCGATGGACGGTCCTTCGGTTTTTTGAAGACAGAAGCAAGTGTGCATATGGGCTTATGGGCTCTGTGAATGAAAGAATGGAGTTCCCAAGGGCATATGTGCTGCTGTTAAGATCTCTTGGGAGCCAAAATAAGAAGCAGTGATTTTTGAATTTTAGATTCATTGTCCCCCGAAGAAGAACCAGAGATACCGTTCGAAAATTTGGGAAACCTTTTTAAGTTTAGATCAGTTTTAAGCCCCCCTTTTTTAGCATTTTTATAAAAAAAATATAAATTTATACTATGAAAGTTCTAAATTATAAAGATGGGCCTTAAGGTCATGCTTGAAATTGCTTATAGATACTGACTTTCTTAAACTCAAGGACAAGGCATTCCATTCATTAACAACACGATGAAAATACGAGAACTTAAGCAAGTTTGTTCTAGCATACTTAATTTTATAAGAACATTCAGTATTCCTAAGATTATATGAAGTGTTTCCTGTAGGTTCTAAGTAATCAGATAAATCAATGTCACATAGTCCTTGTTCACATTTAAAAAGGAAAATAAGATCAAAGTACTTTGTTCTAGATGCTAAAGATAGTAACTTAAGCAACTTTAACCTTTCCTCATATGGCTTATTCTTGAAAATGACTCTTGTGGCTCTGCGCTGTACACCTTCAATCGGATGTCGACCAAATACGCTTGATGGGGTGACCAGACTTTGCAGGCGATCTGCAGGTGTGGTCTGACCAAATGAATAAACAACTTCAGGAAGATTTTTGGGTTAGGGCGACTTCCACAAGCTCTTCTGATGAGGCATAGCATCCCGTTGGCAATATTTACTTTGGTTAAGATGTGATCTCGCCATGCCAAGTTGTGAGTGATGATGATCCCCAGGGTTTACAAAGAACAAACGAACAGAAAATATGTGTACAACAACAGAAAATGTAAGACATTACAGAAAATAGATATAAGAATATTAAAGAAAAAAAAGAAGAACTGGAAAACAAACTATTAATAACAACATTAAAGAAAGATAAGAAACCTTAACATTTAAGACTTAAATACTTAGTAAACACATGTGCTTAGAAAGATCAGTGTAGCACATTTCAACATTCATCTCCTCAGTTCCAAGAATCTGTAGAAGCAAATCATGTAATTTATATCAATCTATATCAAAATGTCATTTACAAAGCTGGAAAATCATTCTCAGTTATGTGGCCGTGATTTTGCAAATGAAAGACTCTTGCTCTGCCAATTTGAAGTTGAAGATGTTGTTTTCTTCCTTGTTACCTTAGAGCAGTTGTTCAAACGATTTTCTGAATTCCAAAAATAAGTCGTTTAAATCTTGTTTAAATTACTTTTGGAGGCCATTACCACTTTTGGCAGTTGTAAAAAAAATCCCTGTTGGTATATCCAGGGCATCCTGTCCAGCCTGATTTCTTTCTCTCAGGGGCTCCATAATGCACTGCTATCCGGATGATCCAAGATGGCAGATGTCATTGGGGATTGGTACAACAGGACACTATGACAACATCACAGATGTGATGCAGATCAAAGGTAATTTTTTAAACCTGTTTGGTTGAAAAGGGCAAGATGAAGATTTTGGCGAGTCTTAAGTCATTTTATTAAAAATTAATGGGGCTTTAACAACTGCATTGTTAATAGCGTTAAAGGTTTAAATAATTGTGTAAGAAAGGTCTGTCTTCGGATAATAGCTTTAATTTAAGGGCTACTTTCAACAATGAGCTTATTCTTCAAGGTGATGAATGTTTCTTAGATAGGCAACAGCACAAAAAACACACACACTGTTGGAGCAACAGGGCCTGAACAATCTATTGAATCGATGATCGATGACAATCAATGGCAATCGATGGGTGTCTCGAAAACTAAGACGTAAGACCTTAGATCTAAGACCCCTTCTAAATCTCGAAAACTAAGACCTAAGAACCCTCCAAATCTCGAAAACTAAGACCTAAGACCCCCTCTAAAGCTTGGGTGTTTCTAAATCAAATACCCGAAAACACCTAAGACCTACATTGTAAGGCCCACTGATCTACTGTAAAACGAAGACCCACCTCAAAAATGTCAGAACGATGCCAAGCAGCTTATGGCTGGTCAGACGATATTGTGTGTTATGGAATTTTGGGAACGGTGGAACAGTGGAACAGCTGAATGTGGGCTCTGAGTGTGTGTACATGATGATGATACAGATGCAAACAACTATAGACCCATCTCTTTACTTTCAAATTTTAATAGAGTATTTGAGAAAATAGTTTACAAAAGATTAACTAGCTATATAGAAAAACATGATCTCTTGAATTCCTCACAATACTAAATTGTTGGATAAACTGATAGCAATGGAAACCAAAGATTCCGTGGTCCTTTACACTAACCCGTGTGGGCTAACTGCTGGAAAACTAACACTAACTATCATGGTCGGTATTACAACTTTATAAGAAAGAGCCGCTAAGACAGTCCTCATGTTTCCAACAACATCAGCGGAAATTCAGCTGTCGCCTAATGCATTTTCTTGTGGGAAAGTTTGTTCCATTAACTGAGAGGGACAAGGTTGTTTGCGACACCTAATTTGGTTTCCATGTTTCAATTTCCTATCGAAGTTCTTAAAACGATCATGAGGATATAGTTTAAAATAAATTTATTATACATGTAAAATATGATTCAATACAGCATTTATGGACATATATTTGAAGACAAAAATTTAAATCATTGCGACGCAGTTTTCAAGCAACAATATCCTTGAGTTCATTCTTTATTAGTACAATTTCTCTGAATGTAAATGCAAGAAAACCTTTCATTATTGCAAGGTATTATGTACTGATTATGATGAGCCATTGTTAATGCATTTATATTGTTCCTGGTATCACTAACTTGTACCTGATATTTGATATATACAGTATTTTAATTGTTCAGTTCTGGCTTTATTTCTTCTCATCTTTTTTGAATATCACTTTCGCCATGATGGACTTTTCACCCAAAAGACTGCATTCTCAGCGTAACCGAGTGGTAGTTTTTTACGTCTTTCACCTAAAATCCTGACCTTCAAGGTTCCAGCTCCACTTTGTACACTGACAATGTCAGTTCTGCCTCAACGTTGTGTCAGCGCTGGAAAAAGTAGCCAACAAGTAATTAAACTTTACCTCGAGGAGACATACTATATAATTTTTTTTGTGAGGAGTTTCGAGCACACACACTCAGAGCCCACATTCAGCTGTTCCACTGCTCCCACAATTCCATAACACAAAATGTCGTCTCACCAGCCATAAGCTGTTTGGCATCATTCTGACATTTTTGAGGTGGGTCTTCGGTCTTACAGTGTAGGTCTTAGTTTTTGGGTCTTCGTTTTAGAAACACCCGCCAAAGCTCAATAAAACTAAGACCTAACCCTAACCCTAACCCCCTCCCAATCTTGAAAACTAAGACTTATTAAGACCTCTTCCAAATCTTGAAAACTACCGGTAAGACCTAAGAGCCCCTCCAAATCTCGAAAACTTGTGAAGCGTTGGTTGAGCAACACTCGGGTTCTTAAAATAACTGAGGAGAAAGTACTGCCTTTGTAGTTACATCCGCAAATGGTTAAAACTTTCAAGTCTTTTCAGATAAGGACTACAAACCGTAGGCCCCGTGTCACAACCCTTCAATGTTCACAACCCAGTGGGACGTAAAAGAACCTTCACACTATTCGTAAAGAGTAGGGTTTGGAACTCCCGGTGTTGTGGTCTGGTCTCATTTCATTCATTCATGTGCTGGGTGAGATTCGCTAATGGACTGATAGCGGCTGCCAGCGGCGCCTGTATATGCTGATGTCCAATCTCACCCATAGATCACTTGCTTGTAAGGTGCATTTTAATATGTCAATAGACAATTCGCTATATAAATTCATTACCATTACCAAAACTATGACCTAAGACCCCCTCCAAAGCTCGATAAAACTGCCTGTAAGAAGCCCCTGACTAAACTGTGGAAGGTTGTTTGGCTCTTCCATGATTCTGGACAAATTGTGTTTGGCAAATTTTCAATTAGGTAATTGTGTACGTATGCACACTTGGAAAGATCACATTTTTAACGCGAAAGATCATTGAAAAGTGCAACGTTTTGAAATCGTCCGTTTATAGGATGAAAAAACGCCTTTTGAGGAAAGAGAGAAACACACTAGAGGACGTCCAAGTAAGCTAAGTATTCGGCAACAAGGAGTCGTCATACGAAGTTTAAATGCATATGCATCTATGACAGGGCGTATTGGCGCGATTGTATTTAAGAAATCAAGGAGCATACCAAATACCAACTGTAAATCATATGTGTTGTGTCCTCGAGAGAAACAGCGAACTTTTTCAAGTCGGTCACGCAGACATGCTTGCGTTACATTGAATGCGTGTAACACAATTTAAACAATAAATAACATAATTGTCTCCATTTTTGGTGTAGAAATGTATGGTCATTTCAACGGTTAACAACGAATAACGTGCAAGTCTTAGAAAAAACAATGACCATCTATTGTTTTCATTGCGTCTTCCCTGTTAACCGTTGTTTTATTGAATGATTGGCGTTAAGTTGTCTTCGTAATGATCCTCTAACACAGACCACGGTTAAAAACGTATTCTAAGGTAAGAGTTGCAAAACATCTGGAACGTGGCGGGATTTCCCGTTGACGTTCCTTCAGGATTTGATAGTTAAAATGAAGTGCTTGCCACCGCACAGTCAGATAAATACTACTTATTGCATTTGCAGCCTCTCTCTGTGGGGAGAAAGTTTCTTTGAATTCTCTTGAATGAAAATCATGCTCATAGCCTTGCAAGCAATCCATAACTAAGCGACTACAATAAGTGGAGTCATTAACAACCTTCAGAACTGTCATACACGCAATCGTCTTCATTAGGCTAACAAACGTTAAGGTACATTTTTGTCCCCAAAAACCCACACGCATCAGTCCAGTGACATTCAAACTACACCATTATAGAGACTCTCACGAGATCTACATATCAAACTGTCCATGGTCATTGAGCCTCTATGAATTTGATTATACTCATGAAAACATGAATTATACAATCTTGGACAAAACTCTTGGGAAAAATTCTAGCTTAAGCATCATTTGGCACGCACTCACGAAATATCTTGGTCCTTCCCCCCTTTCCCCCATACCAATGTTGGTAATGTGATGCAAAATACTGTGCAAGCCTTTGGTTGCTTTTTAAAACAACATTGGAATGGGGGGAGGGGGGAAAGTAGGAAGAATTTACTCTTTATCGCACAGACAAATTAGAGCGTCACATTTTCCCAACGAGTTTTGTCCAAGATTGTAAATATACCAAAATGAGAAAAATTTACAGCAGCAGACTCAATGGCCCAAATAATCCTGTGTACCAAAATTTACGGCATTACATGCTGCTTAATTTGAGCTATTGTCGTTTCCAATCATGGGATCACATATGTAATGAAAGCCAATTTTTTGGGACTTAACAATGGCGAACAGTGCTTCAACAAGTAGCAAGTGACCAGCATGGTTTTTATTGACATTATAGAGCCAGAAAAAACGACATATATTGCCTTGTTAGCATGCAATAAGGAAATTTTTAACGCGAAAGGTCATTGAAAAGTGCAACGTTTTGAAATCGTCCGTTTATAGGATTAAAAAACGCCTTTTGAGGAAAGAGAGAAACATACTAGAGGACGTCCAAGTAAGCTTCTAATGAACTATAATTATTTCCAGCGTACAAAATGTCATAATCTTAGAATAAGCCGTAAGAAAACCAGCTTACCTCGAGTATACAATCTTAACAACTATACCAAACTGAAACTTGTCACGAAAGAAAAAGACCTTGGACTTACAGTCACTAAAGACCTCTCATGGAATGAACATATCACCCAAACTGTCTCAAAGGCAAACAACCTACTGGGCTTTATTAAGAGACATTGTTACACAGTTCGTAACCAAAAAACTCTAACATTAAAATTGTAAATGGCTTGAACCCAGGAGTCATATCATTAAGTAAAGTACGATCGTCCGGGTGAGTGTAGTCGTGTTTGAGATGACATTGACTGATGTTTCGACAACCTGAGCAGAAGTCATCTTCAGATTCAAGTGATTTGTGTAATGTCAGTAGATACTATAAGAACTCCGGTCGTAGATGTCATTGGTCAACTGTCAGTTGTGCCTAGATGTAATGGGCTGGGAAGAGTAAACAGTGATAGGTGCGTTTCGATCCGTCTATAGGTCTAAGGTCAAGGCAAGTCTGGGCTCGTCAATCTGTTATCAAGAATTTATTTATTTACTTATTGAAAGGACCCAGAGACATGCAACAAAGTTTATATGTAACCATCGGAATATGAATTATCAAATCCGCTTAGTCCATCTAAATTTATTACCACTTAATTACTGGCTTGAGTATCTAGATCTTCTTTTCTTTTATAAATGTAAATCAGGGATTATTCAGTTAAACTTAGAAAATTATGTTAAGTACTGTAACAGTAAATCACGCCGTGGTTCCTCTGGACTTTATCTAACAACAGCTTAATTTAAAACTTCACTTTTCAGGGATTCGTTTTTTATCAGACTTTCCAATATTTGGAATGCTGTTCCTGGTGATATCAAAGCAGAAACTACTCTTTGTCATCTTTTAAAGCTAAGCTTAAGTCTTTCTATGTTGTTAGGTTATACCAGAATTTTGATGGAGATAATGTTCGTACTTTTAAATTAATCTGTCCTAAATGTTGCAAAGTTAATATTTTCTCTGTTTGCTCTTGTTGATATTGTAATACTTCTTTTCATATATATTTTTTCATCTTGGGCTAGGTTGGGTGTTCTAGTTTTGAGGGGTCGGGTTTTTGGGTGTAAATACGTTGTACGGGACTAGGTGTCCTATTATATTTAACAGCCACCTTAGGGTGAATCTGTAGATTAAAAATTAAAAAAAAGTAAGGGAACAAAGAACTGTACTATGCACTTACTGATACCTGAACACACCAGACCTGTAGTCCTGTGTCTTCACCGACGAACATTCTCAACCCAGCTCAGTTCTTTTCATTGTTTACTTTGTATAATAACCAAAACTAATCCTAACCTGGCCCTAATTTTCCTTTGGTTTAATTTAGGCTCCAAAAAAAGTTTGTTCAATTCATGTGAGTGTGTATTCAACCTGGGTAAAATGAGGATCAACAATTTGTAAACGGATTCAACCGGCACACAACTTGCGCGACCCGCACACGACTCTAAAGTGAAAAATGAATGCTCACAAGCATGGTCTTCTGAATTACTAAGCTTTAGCAAATATGTCTTACCCAAGGTAGAATTTTTTTTTTAAACAAATGTAAGAATTTAGCAGACATTCCTGGACCAACGTGCAAAACTACAAGTGTAAGAAGTCTGGGGAGCATGTGTCCTTCTTTAATTCCTCTATATGCATTTTGCAACCGATTTACTTATTTCTTGATTGTGATGTATTTATTGAATTTGAGTGCTATTACAAGAATGAAATTGTTAAAGATGATTTACTCGAGATGCGTAGTAATAACAATGAAAAAGCCGTTTCAACTTTTCGTAGAGTTCAGTTTACAGAGAGCTTAAGCACAAGTAATAGTAGGAATGCGAGGACATTGAAAGCGTAGGGGGAAAAAAATTGCTCGAGCTTTTTCCGAATATTGTTTAGTTCATTTCCTGCAACCCTCATAACTGGGGTTGAGGTAGTTTTGTTGCTGTTACGTTCGAGTTCCATCTAATTTTTAGATATGGCTAACTGAAAGGATTATCATTTAAGGCATTGCACAGCTATGGATTGTCTACGTGTAAATTGGGGTTTCAAACGTGCAAGCCCTGCAAAAATTTTTTGGGTTATAGGGTAGAAATAAAGTTCTTATTCAAATGTTTTGATTTTGCAACAAACGGAATATCAGTTTACAATTGAGTGTTGGACAACCAAAACCAGTGCCTGTACCTTTCAGAATTATAATTGTCTGCATGCTGATAACCGTAACTCTTCGGTCATTAACGGAAAGCACCAGACAAGCAAAATCAATACCGGTATCTGGAATCTTAAAAGTGATGAATAATCGACTACATGTAACCTTACTTCCAATACAATAACAACAGCTGCACATACTGTTTACTCAAGTATTACTGTACTATAAGGAGAAGGCTTCAAGGAGTGATCTTAAGGATGGTGCCTACTAAGGCTAATGTAATGCTTTTATTTGTCTTGTTGTAAGAAAGTATCTTACTTATGTATTGCGGAATAACACACTATGCATTGTGTAAACTATATACATCAGGTGTTGCTCAAACTTTTGTTACAGTAGTGGAAATCCCAACTTTATCTGTTGGCAGTGAATTATCTTAATTTATTGGTATTTCAACTGTGCTTTATGTACTAAGGGCAATCATGATAAATGTTCTCCATTATACATTGTAAGTGATTGAATCTCTGATTGTTCCTTAGGGTTACTTGGCAATAATCTGGTAGTGTTGTTTTGGAGGAGTTCAATCTTTAAGGTACAGTAATATGATTTTATAACCATCAATGTAGTTTTTGAAAATCTTTGATTGTAAATATGTTTTATCTGTTTCATCTGCAAAGTGGTTCCCCATGATAAGTAAAGTTTTTTCTGTCTGATAACCTTTTTCCAAAATGGCCACCATTTAGATATCCTTTTGTTTTATTTGAATAATGTATGTCAATAATTAATTTCCTTTTGTATTTGATACAATGTGCTTTGCATTTTACGTTCAAACTTCTGCAATGTTTCTTTAGTTTCTGCTTTTCTACGTTGAACATTTTCTCTGTAGGATTAAAATCTGGACTGGCAAAATTATTGCAATCAATCAGACATCAAGTTGCAAAAAATAGTTCAGACATGTTGCCTTTTTGGCGCGTTATTAATTTACCTATTATCTCTCACACTGCAGCCCCCCCCCCCCCATCAGTGTTGCTAGCAAGACAATAACCAAACTTAAACAGTCAACATTGAAGGGTGTGTTTTAATGAAACTGTTTCAACAATTTTGCAATTTGATGTAGCCAAGAGAGAATACTTCTAAAAGTTATTTGACGTGTACATGTATGTTATTGAAGTTGGCTGGTTACAACACTTGTTATTTATGATCATACAATAGTTTGGAACATTTTGCTCATTGCTTGTACTTTTCCTTGTCCCTCAAATAAGATGTGTTTATTGTAGAAAAGAATATAGTAATGTTTGTCGCAACAGTGCTAGTATCTCCAAATGTTAATTTCCTTTGTAAGCAATTTAAACTAAATCTTGTAAAGCAAGGCATTATGATAATGCATTACATGCACACTGTATGTGAAGGGTTGTGAGCACTGAAAATTAAGTTGCAGTAGTGGGAATTCTTTTTATTGGAGGCAAAGCATGCAATTTGTCTTTGTGTATTAAGGGCAATCATGATTCATTGTATGGAAATATGTTTGTCTTAGTGTGCTTTAAAGGGCCCTTTGCTGGATAGTGATCACATGGTACATCTAAATTTTTTTTAGATGTCCCGTGTGATCACTATCCTGCAAAGGGCCCATTGAGTGGTAGCTTTTAATTTACTTCAGAGATAGATTATTCCCATCCTGGAGGAGAAACATTGTGCCACCTGCTGAAGTTTTAAGAAGTGAAACCGATTTGAAGCCTTATGCAGATCTCAAGGCAGAGGAGGAAGCACAGTGTATCTTCATCGTTCCTAAGTGAGTACTGTAAAAATTTCTGGCTATAGCTGTTGTCAAGTCAGACATATCAGTGTTGTTTAAATGCATTGAAGGTGCAAGTGTATAACTACGAGTCTCCTGTGTGTTCAGTCCTGTATTAGGTATGTTAATTCCTGTCAACTTACATGCAATTCTTGGTTCTGTTGAATGCGTATATAGTGGAATTGATTGTTCATGCTTATTTTTGTTTGACTTCTACTGTTTCGTTTTTTTTAGTGACTCCATTTGAAGAAGTTAGTAAAGTTGGAGTGGAAACACAGAGGTATTTTTGTACTTGTTATGAACTCAGTGGTTTGTTAGCATATAGCAGGCAATAATAGGCCACTTCAAAATACCATAATACTCTTTGCTTGTCCTCCCAAATTTTGCATAAGCATTGTTTCCAGTTTCTCTTGGGGACATTGTAAGTCCCAAGAGAAACTGGGAACAATGCTTATGCAAAATTTGGGCGGATAAACAAAGAGTATTAGGGTATTTTCGAAAGTGGCCTATTGTTGTCCGGTTTCAGTGTGTTCTTTACAATAAGTAACTGTAAGACAGTCGTAATGTGCAGAACAATAGCCCTTTTCATGGTTAGTTTTTCTTATTTGTATTAGAATGTAATCTAACGTGGATGTGAAGGAATTTTGGGTAAAATTATAAAATAGCCCCATCTTGCCTCACATACATGGTAGATTGTAATGCAAATGAGAAAAACTAACTGTGAAAAGGGCGTGGGCTGAGTCCACAAGAAATTGATTACTATCTTTGTGCTGACATGGCTGAATTAGTTTTTGCTCTGACGATATTTAAGGGCAAAGAAACCAGCAAGCGTTTTGTGCGAATGAAGGGGTAGTGTGTAAAGAAAAATTTGGTTTTAAGAAGGTAGTCGATAATGTAAATTGGTCATTGAACAGAGATTCTAAAAGCTTGGTCCAAAATTGCCGCTTATTATGAATTTTTCTGGCAATGCAATAAATAGCTAATCAGATTGTGAGAGTGGTAAAATTTTTATTGTTGCTCTTTTTTGGTAGTAATTTTGTGTGTTTCTTTTGTAGACATGTGAACATGAAGATTGGAGTATTATGGAAGTTTTTTTTTGTTAAGAATATGATTATTGTGGGTGGATATGTAAGTCGTTCGAAAAAAAAATTCTGTATATAAAATAAAAGTCTGAATTAGGGTTTTTGTCGGAAAAATTTGGTATAATATAAGTGTCGTTCACGTAAAAATGTGTGTGTGTATATATAAAATATAAGTCTCAAGTAAGGTTTTGAGATGAAAAATCAAACAATGAATGCATTTTATAAGTTTTTATTTGTATTTATAAAATTATTACAAAATTGATTGATATTAAATATGCTTTGTTCGTTACATCTCTGAAGTTGTTGCTAAAATAAGCGTACATATTAAAAGTGCCGGTCACAGACGAAAATTAGAAGCGATTCTCGCACATATTAGGACAATTTAAGTCTATATATAAGAGACAACCACTTCAATTGTCTTGATATGTGCAAGGAACACTTCTAATAGGTACGTTTCATTTATCAACCCTTTCACGAAAAGGCATCAGAAAATAAGCGTACATATTAAAAGTGCCGGTCATAGACGAAAATTAGAAGCGATTCTCGCACATATTAGGACAATTTAAGTCTATATATAAAGACAACCACTTCAATTGTCTTGATATGTGCAAGGAACACTTCTAACTTTCGTCTAGAACCCGAACTTCTAATAGGTACGTTTCATTTATCAACCCTTTCACGAAAAGGCATCAGAAAATAAGCGTACATATTAAAAGTGCCGGTCATACACGAAAATTAGAAGCGATTCTCGCACATATTAGGACAATTTAAGTCTATATATAAAGACAACCACTTCAATTGTCTTGATATGTGCAAGGAACACTTCTAACTTTCGTCTAGAACCCGAACTTCTAATAGGTACGTTTCATTTATCAACCCTTTTACGAAAAGGCTTCAGAAAATAAGCGTACATATTAAAAGTGCCGGTCATAGACGAAAATTAGAAGCGATTCTCGCACATATTAGGACAATTTAAGTCTATATATAAGAGACAACAACTTAAATTGTCTTGATATGTGCAAGGAACACTTCTAACTTTCGTCTAGAACCCGAACTTCTAATAGGTACGTTTCATTTATCAACCCTTTCAGAAAATAAGCGTACATATTAAAAGTGCCGGTCATAGACGAAAATTAGAAGCGATTCTCGCACATATTAGGACAATTTAAGTCTATATATAAGAGACAACCACTTCAATTGTCTTGATATGTGCAAGGAACACTTCTAACTTTCGTCTAGAACCCGAACTTCTAATAGGTACGTTTCATTTATCAACCCTTTTACGAAAAGGCATCAGAAAATAAGCGTACATATTAAAAGTGCCGGTCACAGACGAAAATTAGAAGCGATTCTCGCACATATTAGGACAATTTAAGTCTATATATGAGACAACCACTTAAATTGTCTTGATATGTGCCAGGAACACTTCTAACTTTCGTCTATATCCGGCACTTCTTTGTACATTTGGAATTAAGCGAACATATTAGAAGTGCCGGTCATTGAGGAAAATTAGAAGCGATTCAAGCACTTAACAGGACAAGTCAAGATTGTATAAGAGACAATACACCTTATTCCAAAATGGCCGCTATTTATATATTCTTTTGTTTTTATTGAAATTAGACCTTGATGCCTCGTTCAAGGCACTGAAAATATTCTTTTGAATTTTCAGCTCAAGAACGAGGCATCAAGGGCTAATTTAAATAAAAACAAAAGAATATTTAAATGACGGCCATTTTGGAATAAGGTCTATTGCTTAAATTGTCCTTATATGTGCCTAGAACATTTCTAATTTCGTCTATGTCCAAAACTTCTAATTCATACGTTTCATTCCTTGCTCCCAACTGTGTGACTTAACTATCTCAGTTGGTTGAGTTCGAATCCCCTTGGAGCATTGGATCAGCATCGAAAGGGTTTGAAACCCGTTGAAGCTGCGTAAATTCTAAAGGTGTTTATAAAGAGACAATAGACCATTTTGCAGATACGGCGGCCATTTTGATTTCTATTGTTTCAAAAGACATTATGGGATGCTTAGGGGGCAAATTAATATGCATTTGCCCCCTAGGCATCCCATAATAGCTATTTGAAACAATAGAAATCAAAATGGCCGCCGTATCTGCAAAAAGGTCAATTGCTAAAAATGTCCTGATTAGAGCGAGGATCAATTTTAACTTTAGAAAATAAGTGACATGAAACTTTGCAAAGTTACTAAAGATTCACTGCAAAAATTCGAAGAAACTGTGCTGCGCAATAATGCGGATGAATATTAAATGAAAGCTTAAATTTGCGCCCAAGAACGTTAAATGAAAACGAAACGTTTCGAGGGTACTCCCCCTTCATCAGTGATTTGAAAGCAACTGAAAAATAAGCGTGCAACGTTACGCTCAAATAAAAACAAAACTGCAACGTTTGCAGCGCGCGCTGACTTTATATGAAACCAAAGACCACCCAGGCTGTAGTTTTGAGGCCAGGATGATTTTCAGACACCGCACCCTACAGCCTGGCGGTCTCAATGTCGACATTGGTTTCCGAAAAAGTCAGCGCGCTCTGTAAAGGTTGCGATTTTTGTTTTTATTTGAGCGTTACTTTGCTCGCGCATTTTTCAGTTGCTTCCAAACCACTGATGAAGAGGGAGTACTCTCGAAACGTTTGGTTCTCATTTAAAATTCTTGGGCGCAAATTTGGAGCAAATTTAATTATTCCATATTTGAGCTGTAGCTCTAAAGTTACTTCAGAGAATATTTTATATCTTTGCAGAGTTTCGTTTTGACCCGTTTGTCACTTTCAAGAAACAAGGGGGGCTTGTTACTGTTGTAACTTGCAGTCGCTCTTTTATCGTCGAATCATACGCACGGGTGAAAATGGGGTTAGTGACCTTCTTACTGGAGAACGACTACGAGTACGAATTTTCTGTACTGGGCACGCGCATTACATGTAAAGAACGAAAATTTTCGAAATGCACCTGCTCAGAGCTGAGAACGCGATCTCGTAGTAGTCCTCATCCTCCAATCTGGCCCCAGTTGTTCAAAGGGTAGATAGCGCTATCCGCCGGATAAATCACTATCCACTGGATAACTCAATAGGCCTTTTGCAACAAACGATCCCATGGTACAAAATCCGCCATGCTGGAGGGCAAGCTCATTATTATTCCCCCCACTGGCACATTAAAACAAAGAGACCTGAACCAGTCAAGCTTGACTTGCCTTTGTTTTAATGTCCCAGTGGGGGAATAATAATGAGCTTGCCCTCCAGCATGGCGGATTTTGTACCATGAGATCGTTTGTTGCAAAAGGCCTATTGGTTTTGCTAGTGTTGATCCGGTGGATAGCGCTATCCATCGTTTGAACAACCGAGGCCTGAAGGTCACTATCGGTACATCAAAAAGGGATGCGAGATTGGGGGCCAGATTCTTTCGCTTCCAACACGAGTAGGGTATAGTTAATGCCAGCGCTCGCGCAAGATGGCAGATCAGAGAGGCCGCTCTTGGGGTAATGCAATGTTATGGCCAGCAATTGTCTTGTTTTTGCTTCGCTATCTTGTAGGAGAGTTTACTTTCCTTTGAGGTCTTCGCGGTACCTGAAACGAAAGCAAAAGAGATAATAGAGGTTAGGCACAAGGAACGTAAGCTCTTTTTTTTTTGGGGGGGGGGGGGGGGGGCAATTTTCTTGCAATGGATGATGACGAAGAAAGTCATTCCCTTGTTCATTAGAGAAAAGAAAAATTAACTTTCCGTAAATCGCTCTTTCCTTTAAAAACGGAAACTTACAGAATACAGTTTAAGCTTAAAGAGTTTTTTTTGAGCTTCTGAAATAGCTTGAAAGTTGTGCTGGCCTTAAACCAGAACTATTATGGCTGGGTTCTTTACCTGCATCGTATAGACTCAGTGCTATTACCTGCGGATAAGCCAACTTCTCGAAGAATGAGAAAGTCATCAAGAAGAAAAACTTTTTCGATAAGTGAGACAAACTGAAGCTATAACGAAATATTTGGTGGTGTAAGGATATATCACATTAGTATAATTACATAAGTGATTATTGAAAATTCTCTGCGCTGATTGGTTGCACTTGAAATTATTATTACCAGATAATCATCTACGTAATTATACTAAAACAATTATTCACCTCGCCTTCCGCGAATAATTGTTAAATATCGATTAAACGTCATTAAAGAAGGTCCTGCAATCTACATGTGCAGACGATATCTAGACTCTAGACTCAGATAAAATAGGTATTTACGCTTATATAACCCTTTTCCTTATATACTGATTTATCTACATGTACTTACTTTAGGGTGTGAAGAGACAGGGGCGACATCAAAACCCACTAATAAGGTTTCTTAACCTTAAAGTTTCCAGACGGCGATCTCCAGAACTTTAAAACATGATTAGCTCCAAACGATAAAAAAAAATTAATTCTTCGGAAGTTCGAAATTGCTCTTTTTACAGGAAAAATACGCAAGTTAACTTCAAGAGGTCAAAACTGAAAGTCAATGTATAAACCATTTGAAAATTCTTGCGTAACCTTATTCTGACATCTGTTAAATTACATATTGTTAATTTGCTATACTACATATTGTCAGACTGTCTGGCATTTCTGTCGTTCTTCTGATGCCAGCAAACTAGAACGAACTCAAGAACGAGAACTTCGCGCTGTTTATTGTGACAATATTTAATAAACCGACGTATGGGGAACTCCTGCAAGAGCGAAACTACCAACACGTCGTACGCGACGACTGCAAGCCGTTGCAATCATAATGAACAAAGTAAAAAATGGTCTGGCGACCCCTTACATTGCGTACTTATTTATTGTTACCAATTTTCAATATCATCTTAGAAATTCTGATTTCGCCATACCCAGATTCCGGACTGTTGCTTATGGCAAACATAGCCTGGCTCGTTTAGGCCCTGTCATTTAGTTCAAACTCGACAAATTTATTCGATCGTCTACATCATCGGAGATTTATAAAACGCGCATCAATACAATACTAGTAAAGACTTTTTTATATATTTTTTCTCAATACTGATACTGATACTTATATATTTATTATTATTATTATTATTATTATTATTATTATTATTATTATTATTATTATTATTATTATTATTATTAGGTAATTAACTGTAGTTAGGTGTCCCCTATTAGTGTACATCACACGCTAGTGATTTTGCCAGAATAATAAATTTCTTATACTTACCGTCAAGTCAATCCTATCGTGAGTGCGTTTACGGCAACAAGAGACGAACCAAGTACTTCACTTCCGCCAGTTCTGCTTATCACAAGTTCAAAAGGTGGCAAAGAATTGTTCATATTATTTGTGGGTTCCCATGATGTACGTTCACTGGATAAATAGGCTTCAAGTAGTAAATTCTGCTTTCGACAGCACTTCCTCCAACCACAGTCAACTCATCCCTATGCTATATGCACACCACAACGACTTGTAACTGCAAGAGGAGACAAGAATGGGTGTGGGGATTCAAATATCATCATAAGCGGCTCCTAAATTAATGCATGATTGATGAGATGTCCACAGTAAAGGAAAATAAGGTGTACTTGTGTATCATAATCCAGTGTTATCTTGTTCCAAACCTAAATTTTGTTATCTGAAGTTGCTATTTTTAACGTAACGTAGTTTATTTTTGAAGTTGTTATCCAGCGTCCCACACAACATGCCTAGACTAGCTCGGCTATTTGCGGTAGTGTGTGTACCTAAACCTATCTGTGGATTAATACAAACTATATAAAACAATAAAACCGATTGAACGCATAATTTTTGCACAAACGTGTCAAAAAAGCAAGACACTTTTTTTATTGGTTCAACCTGTCCAAGAGGTACAAAGGAATCCTTAATTATGCACAACGTCCAAACTAAAGTGCCAAAAAAAACAAGTTGACTCTGTTGGGAACGAATTGTACAACAATCGAAATAAGAAAAAAGTAATAATTTGCATACTGCCATCGCTGAACAGAAGAACTA
>OX421453.1:42630925-42633425 GCA_949126865.1 Montipora capitata | reverse complement strand
GTTCTCCGTAAAGAATTCATAAATTATGACTCGTGTTGAGCTTGGAAAATGTAGAGCAAAACTAAAAAATTTAAGTGAGATCCCACCTTGGCAATGTTCTATTCTTGTCCACATATCAAAGAAGCTTGCTGCCTTAGTTAATGACCTCTTCAGGATAAAAATTCCTAAAAAATATTGATAGAGGCACCAGAGATCAGTTTATTATCAACCTTGTCCTAACAGACACCAGCAGGAACAACCCCAGGTTTCAATAAAAAAAACAGTGCTCCCTTGAATCCAGCCCAAATCCAATTTATCCAGAATAAATTTAAAGCGATAAATTTTGAGGAATGACATAAAGATGTATATAAGATCTAACCCGATGCCTGTGAAAGAAATAAATTATTACGTCATTAAAAGAAAGCTTATTGCCTGCATTGCTGTCAATTGGCACCTAGAAGACTTGCCACATTTGTTGGAACACCCATCACCATTTCCCCCCTCCTCTAATGTTGATTTTCACAACTACTAGCAGTCGCCCGAGAAATTGTTACACAACACTGAATTGAGGGGAGGGGGATGTGGTATAAGCTACAATCTTGTGACACAATGAATCGCACAGTGAATCGTTGACAATCACTTTTCAATTTGAATACATTAAGTCAACTTTCATTTAACACACTGTGTACACTACTTTACATGGAAATGAGGTATGCAGCGTATTGTTCCCTTATACACCAGATAGTATTCATAATTGTTTGGCCCTCTAAAAACTCTCCAAAACATATTGCTTGATTAGTATCAGTTTTCCACTTTTTTTAATACAAAGCACATAGACAGACAATCCGTTTATCTTTAGTTAGTAACAAGTTAACTTCTTTTTTTAAAGAGACTTGACTTCTGATCTACATATTCCACAGATTTGCCGATTTCCTTCAAACAAATTCAATACTTGTCACATTTGTTGGAACACCCATCCCTGTTTCCCCCCTCCTCCAATGTTGATTTTCACAACTACTAGCAGTCTCCCGAGAAATTCTTCTTCTAAATGGTATAAATTTTGCCAGAGGTTCCTGCTGTGTTTCTATGAAAAATGATGACTTTTTATATTTTTAGATATGAATTTATTATCTATGTTTTGTGTTTAATTTATCTAAATTTATTGTAATTAAGAAGAACCTTACACTTTGTTTTCCTAAATTTATTTTTATATCTTAATGTGATTGTATTTAATTAGCTGTAGTTAGGCAGGTCCACATCAGGACTTCGGTCTTGCCAACACATTTAACCTGCATTGCAAATAAAGATGTAATAAAGATGTAACATTGAATTGGAGGAAGGGGGATGTCGTATAAGCTATGATCTTGTAACATGATGGTTCTAGACCATTCACTCAGTGTTCCAACTATGACTAGTATTGTACCCTCCATGAAACATTGCTTATCAACAAGTTAAATTGGGATGGTAAACCACATGGGCAAGTTTGCAGAACATTTTGCCAGCCAGACAAAGCCTCCTCAATTTAATGCAAAAAGAGAGCCAGTGGGTCTGGGGAACACCACAAGAGAAAGAACTTCCAGAAATCAAGTCTTGCTTGACAAGAGAACCTACAATAGCTTTGTACAATCTTAATAGAGAAACCAAGATGTCTGCAGATGCATCTACCTTTGGACTGGGTAGCATCCTTCTTGAAATTTATTTAAAGCTACCGTAGATGACCAAAGCTGGAAACCAGTGTTACTTATACAGTGCATCAAGGGCACTCTCCCCAAAAGAATGCAGATATGCACAAATTGAAAAGAGGCCCTTGCTTTGACTTGGGTGAGTGAGCGGTGCAGCGACTACATAGTGGGTAAATTCATCTTCCCGATTTAAATCTCGTATGTCAAAAGGAGTCAATGAGTACTTTTTTGCGCAAAAGACATGATATGATGTCACCAGAAAATAATGACGGCACAAGCATCATGACGTCATCTATCACCCCATCCCTTTCAATTCAATTCTTCCAACTGAATTGAATTGAATTGAATTCTTCCAATTCAATTGAATTCAATTCTTATCTGGTGAAGTGGAACAAAATAGTTACTGTAACAGTTACAGTAGTAAGCTTGGTTTCTACAAAGTAGCACATTAAAACACTTTGCATTTGACACGTTTGGTGGCCAATTCAAAAGCGTACGCTACACTGTGCTTTGGCCACCCCACTCATCTTGTATTGCATGGGTCTGTTCCACTCACACCTGCCGAATTGGGTTTATTTGTCTCTTCTTTCTTGTTTTCTTCATGAATACATTGATAAATTTTCCTTGTTAATTTTTCCTTCTTAATTTAGACTTTAAGATAAATGAGTTGTTATACCCAATAAAGCTGGGAAAAAAATATGATGATGATAATGATCTAAGATTAATGAATTCTACAGTATAATTGTATAAGACAGTGTAAGTCAGCTGTACAATGTATTCGCACTAGGGACAGTCTAATTGGAGACGCTGTACGGAAATCAAATCAAATCAGATCAACT
>OX421453.1:42615925-42623425 GCA_949126865.1 Montipora capitata | reverse complement strand
AGGTATTTTCCCATCATCCTTTAAGAATTGCCTTAATCATCCGTCTATTAAGAAGAAGTCCTTGAACTGTGATGATTTAGCGAACACCCACCCTATTTCTAATTTGTCCTTCATTTCAAAGATTTTCGAAAGGATAGTTGCCATTCAGTTGAACGGCTATCTCATTACCAACAATCTTTACTCTAAATTGTGTTCTGCCTATTGCAAATTTCACAGTCACGAGATGGCCCTTATATGCATAACCAATGACATCATAACCGCAACCGACTACCAGTGAGTTCTTGTCCTTCTCAATCAAGTAAGAAAGTAAGTAAGCAAACTTTATTTAAACGCAGAAAATCATCAGTTAAGCTTAAAAAAAGGTAATACGGTAAATGCTTTACAACTGTTCTACATGATTGCAGTGTGGGAATCCGATAGGTCAGATGCCTGCATGATTGTACTTTTGAACTGCCCAATAGAGTCAGCATTTCGTAAGTTTTGGGGCAAATTGTTCCACAAACTGACCCCACTATAACAGAAATTTCGTTTCAAATAATTAGTATGTGGCTTGCGCAGAGTAAGTTTACCTTCTAAGTTTCTCAAGTTATATTCAGCATCTTGTTGACTGAAAAGACATTCAGTGAAGGCATTCCGGCAAGGTCATGAATTGTTTTATACCTAATTAGTGCTTTCTTTTTTTTCTCAAACTTGTTAAACAATTCGATCGGAGAACCTGGGGACCAATACCAGGTGCCAACCAGGAATCCTGTACATCTAGGTATGCTGATTTCAATAAAATAAACACTCCAAATTATCGTTATTTAGATCATCTCGTATTTGGAAATACGAAGATTTGTGTGCAGGTAGATAGAAACCCCACCACCTTTCCTTCCATTAACTCTGTGATCTCTTCTGACTACTTCAAAGCCTGGTAAATAAAGTTGGTTAACATGAATGGTGGAATCTAATTTAGATTCCGTAATTATAAGATAGAATATGAAGACTCGAAGTTCATCAATATAGGCAGACTATTATATTTAGGGAAGAAATAGCCAAAACTCGCCCCAAAACACTAGATTAGTGCATTTTGATATCAACCATGGAATCCTTCTCGACCAAATTCAGACTCGCTATGGCTTTTCCAACAAAGTCCTGGCCTGGTTGACATCTTATCTTGCCAATTGCCAACAGGGCATATTACTTGATAATCACTATTCACAGCCTTGGGTGCTATCTTTCGGCGTGCCGCAGGGTTCCGTATTGGGATTGCTCCTTTTTTCTCTGTATTTATCACCACTTGCAGATGTGATCACCCCTCACTCTTTAAATGTAATGTTTTATGCTGATTATTCGCAATTATATATTCTTTTCAAGCGCTGTCAACAGCAAGATAGCATCAACAAACTCCAATGTTGGTAACGAGCTGTTATGAAGTGGATGAAGCAAAATATGCTGGTCTGTAATCCATCAAAGACTGACTCAGAGGTAGTTCCTTTCGATTTTCTAAGTCTTCCAGAATACCATCCTTGATGATAAATGGCCATGAAATAAAGCCTACAGCAGAGGTTAGAGACCTTGGTGTCCCGGTAGACTCGCACCTATCATTTAAGATCCAGATCAATAAAATTTGTTTGTCAGCCTACCAGTCTCTGAGGACCATTGGAAGGATAAAAAAAACATCTACAGTATCTGATTGTGATTGTAAGCATTTAATCCATGCACTGATCTCATCAAAGGTTGAGTATTGCAATGCCATCCTATGTTGCCTTCCATCAACACAGATCCAGAAGCTACAGCGCCTTCAAAACACTGCGGCACAAGTTATCTCAGGAACCAAGAAATCTGAACATTATCTCACCAGTCTTGAAACGAGCTCCACTGGCTTTATACAGTACATGAAAGAATAGTGTTTAAAATTCTACTTATGACATACCAGGCGATCAATGGTAAAGCCCCAGACTACATCATCGAGCTGTTGCACCACTACAAGCCTTACCGCAATCTGCGATCAAGTTCTGTCAATAACCAAGTCATTCTGGAAACTAGACTTGCAGCTATGGTGATAGAGCATAAAAAAAATGGAGGTGTTGCTCCTTAGTTGTGGAATTCTCTGCCCCTCTATCTTAAAAAAATCAACAGCACTGAGGCATTTAAAATGGGCCTTAAGACTTTCCTTTTTCATAAAGCATTTATTGTTACCATTTAATCATAATAATGTAAACGCATTGAGACTGAGTGCCATGCGTTTTAAACTGCGTGTAATGGGTTTTAGTTGATACAAGCAAAGCAAGTCAACACTGAAGTTGAAGTTTTTCAGCTTCAAGTTTCATCAAGTTTTCCCAAATTTCATCACGTTTTTTTCAAGTGTTTAACATGTTTCAGTGATTGCAAAGACAGCGCCGAGGTACCGTAATTATTTTGCTTCTGCATACTGTTTTTAGCTTACACGATTCTGTACTCTAGCCGCACCCCCTTAAGTTTATGATTAACTTTGTTGAAGTAATCGTGGGTAACATTTCCATTAGGTTTGTTTTCCTTTGTTTTTATATCTGTTTAAAACGATCATGTAATTTAACTTTTCTTTGTAACCAAACATTAATTTGACTGTAGCGTAATCTCACTTGTAAGTTCTTACCTCACTACGATATGACTTTGTAGTTTGCATGAACCTTTTTTCAGTTCTCGCAGTGTTAATAAACTTAAGATCAGTTTGTGGACATTGTTGACACAATCACTGGAGCTATAGTGAGAACTTGAATGCAACTTCAAGCAAGATAAAGGACCCATGCAACCCAAGATTATTCAAGACTGAACGCAAGCCGTGACAGACAAAAGATATACAGTTGGATGAACATGCAGACACATGGAAGAGCTCATGTTTGTCACTGGATAAACACAGTAAATACGAGCACTTTATTTAAAGAATTTTAAGAACTGTTGAAGTCAAGGAGATACATATTTTCTTGATCTGAAACGTGTAGTAATCATTGACACCTGAACCGCCCTGGACCGCCCCCATTGAAGAGTAACAATGATATTTGTGGCACTAGACAGAGTAAAATCTATTACAAATGTACATGTGTCCCACTCCTTGGAGTCAATGCCACAAATTGTAATTTGCTGTGTTTCGAAGAATAGCAGCAAATTGTTGTTTTCACGGTTGTCTACCATTTTTAACAGTTGCCATCATGGTAGTGCAGATCAGAAATAAGGCCTTAGGGAGGGACTGGATGAAGTAAAATCACTCTACACTGACTGTGCTGCTGTGTAGTTCCTGTATTTGCTCAAGTTTTATTTCATAGAGTTTTCCTCCTGCAATTATAGATCAGTAATCCATCTGTAGCCGTAAGAACTTACCTTTTCAGTTTTATTTATTATATATTATTTAATATGCAGTTAAATGTAATTTAACGAAGTTAACAACAAAGAGCGGCTGTGTTCCCTCAAGGGTCTGCGGAATTGTTTTGCACACGGGCCAATGCATTTGCCTTTGTCAACGTTCCTTCATGCCCAACAGTGTTTTGTGAGGCACTTGCGCCAATGCATGTGGCAGGGGTCTGTGCTCCCCTGCTGTTTGCATTGTTTGTTTATGAACCTGTGCCAGTGCATGCGTGGAGCCAGCTTTGGTAAGCCTGTGCAGTGAGCGGTCTTATGTTGTCCTCATGCACGTGGATCCCTCATGTTTGTTGTAGCGCCATTCTACGTTTGAGCATAGTTTCTGGGTTGTTCCCGCCTCATCTTTGGTTCCACTGTTCGTGGTGTTCACCATTGGCTTTCGCTTATTTTTCTCCTTGAATTTTTCTGCTTCTTCACCCATATGAGTACTTGTCCCAGGCGCACTACAAACAATAGTTTGGCAGCCATGTTGGACCCCACTCAACTAGTTTCTCAGCCTTCGTTGGAGGTTTCTTCCTTTTCTGTAGCCAGTGCTTTGTCTGTTCCTACGCCAGCCGTCACCTCGATTCCTGTTTTGCTTTCACAGCACGATCTCACCCAAGAATCGTTACAGCGACTTGTGGCGGCCTTGCAAGGCAACGTGCATTTGACAAACTCCTCGGCAGGAGAGAGTGTTTCTTCTGCAACAACTGCTGTTAGTTCCACTGTCATTACATCGTTGGGTTCGCTGTCAGCCAGAGCGTCTTCAGGTATTACAGCCATGCATTTATCGTACTGTACCTTAGGTAATTCCTCCCTATCTTTGCCATCGTTGTTTGGTTCCCGTGGTGCCGTGAATAGTGCGAGTGTGGCCTTCAGCAGTTCTTTTCCTCCGCCATTCATGTTTGGCCCCACCGCCTGCACTCCTGTATCCCCAGCATCAACGATCAAACCTTTTGTGGTTGGACCCGGCTACTTCCCAATCCCAGAAAAATTAGTCACGAAGATCCAATCGGTTCAGTTTATCGACTTGGCCGATCTTCTGGCTGAAAGCCTCAAAGTTCAGGAGGCAGAGCCACAAACTTATCTGGATGGGAAACCCCTGGTTAAGTCCACAAAAAGGCGTGTTCAAGAAATCACAGAAATAATGACCTGGGTCAAAGTTTTATGCTTGGATTTTCTGTTCTGCATTCCCGTTCGGGTGGGAGGATATGATGCAGTACAAACCTGCTGATTCTCAAAACTGCCCGCCAGTTTCCTGGGAAGTCTTGGCTCCATTACAATGTGGCATTTTGCCAGAATACAGCGGGTTCTGGTGTGGTGGACTGGTCCCGAATGAACATTGACTTGTACAACTACCATACCCAGGCGTCGCCTCAGCCTCAAGCCCGCCAACACCCGCTTTCTCTGACACCAGCGCCCACTTTGGCAGCCACATCCACCTTTTACCGCTCGTGGAATGATGGCACCTGTCAGTGGTCCTTTGGCCAATGTTGTTACCGTCACCGCTGTGAGCGATGCGAAGGACATCACCCACGCATCAACTTTTCCATTTCGGGCCTCCCAGTCCCATAGCCAGCGATCTTGGTTGGGCGGGCCTTCAGGGAGCAAGCGCCTTCAGGGCTGAGGACTGTCTGTCCCCTTCTACCCATCAGATTCCCATGATTGTAAATAGTGTACATTCCTCGTGTTCATCGTTTACCTCGAATGGGCATAACTCTTCTGACAAATTATCATTCTACATTGTATCTTTTTGCTGATGACACTAATTTGCTGTATGCAGATAAAAAATTGAAATCTCTTGAGGAAACTGTCAATAACAAACTGCTTAAAGTCTCTGAATGGCTTAATGCAAATAAACTAACCCTCAATGCTAAGAAGTCAAATTATGTCATTTTCCGTCCTTATCGGCGTAAGCTGGGTTATTCGGTAAATATCCAAATGTTTCAATTGATAACAGTACCCATACTTTCACTTCTCTTGAATGCAAGTAACATGTCAAATATCTTGGAATTTCAATGGACAGTAAGTTGAGCTGGAAATTTCATATAGAATATGTTGCATTAAAAATAATTCAAAACTCATTAATAATTCATAAGCCCATTGACCTATCAAATTGTTGATAATACATCATGTGTAGTGACTTTATATCAATAAATCTCATCCTTATTAGTACGCGGTGTTTTATCAGATATAAAGACACTGCACGTGACTTATGAATATTAATTAATTATCAACACGCGACTGACACAACAAATTACACAGTAAATTTACTTTTGCACAAAATTAATAGTACAGTAATTTTTGTTAAATACAGAACTGGAAAAATTCTCTATGCCATTAGTACAGTAATCTGGTAAAGGCATATTAGACAATACTTAATTTCCTCTTCCTCGGCATTTTTAGGCTTCTGAAAAGCTCTGGAACAGGACCCCATGTCCTCTTCGGTTAGTAGAAGAAAAGTTCAAAACATGTGTGAGATTTGATTTTCTTGCATACTAATTTATACCCAAAATGTTTTTCTCGTATGCAAATTTCCAACATTCACGAAAGCATAATTGTTATGAAATCTATTGACACACGCTTTTTCACGAATGTTTTTGAAGCTGTTCAAAAAACTCGCAGCACGTGTTTTATCAGGTCTAAAACCACTCGGCTGCGCCTCGTGGTTTTACACCCGATAAAACACTCCTGCTCGTTTTTTAAACATTATGTAAAATTATTGGAGTCATTGCTCGCCTTAGGCACTTCATTCCTCTCTGTACTCTTTTAAATATCTATCGTTCCCTGATATTTCCCTACATGTCTTATGGTTTAGCTGCTTGGGGTCAAGCTGCTAAAATCCATCTAGAAAAACTCCTTGTACTGCAAAAACGTGTCCTTCATTTAATGTAATTTTCTGAGCCCAGAGCACACGCCATGTCTCTGTTTATCACCTCAAATATTCTTCCCATAAATATGCTCTATGTTGAAACTGTTTCTTCTTTAATGTATGACGTCTCACATTTGTCTGTTGCGTCTAATATCAGTGATCTCTTTACTAAAGCTAATAAAATACATACGAACAAGACAAGGCAACTTTTATATTAAATTCTTGAGTCTGAGCCTAAATCAAAAGGTCTTTTGCCAGATTTGGAGCTAAACTCTGGAATTCCTACCAGGACAATTTTCGACAACTCCCTAAAAGTGCCTTTAAAAAGCATGTACATGGTTTGCTACTCCAATAATGGAGGCTGAGGATAGTTATGTTGAAACGCCCATTCTTCTGCATCAAATTGCAAACTTTACATAATTCATGTATACGTTGAATAGTTTCATTAGACTTGCCATCTTGTTTCCATTCTTTTAATCTAATATTGTTGTAGCTTGTATCGTGACTGTACTGATAATTATTGGTTATTGTTAATGGTTTTAAGTTCATTTGTTGTCCTTTGTA
This sequence comes from Montipora capitata, assembly GCA_949126865.1. Classification (NCBI taxonomy): domain Eukaryota; kingdom Metazoa; phylum Cnidaria; class Anthozoa; order Scleractinia; family Acroporidae; genus Montipora; species Montipora capitata. The sequence goes on along the minus strand of OX421453.1, from coordinate 42,616,632 downwards.
TTTTATTTTATTTGTTAATATAATTAGTTGATCGCGATTAGCCTTTGCTATTTGTGGGCGGAGACAGACTGTACCTTTTGTATCTGTTTTGATTGAAATAAATTGAATTTAAAAAAAATGGTTTTGTTCCAGTTACTGTTTCGGATCCTATTCCTGTTCCTGTTCATGTTGACATTGTTTCCTCTGCACAAGATATTCTGGGTGGAGGAAAGTCCCTCATACCATTCATTTCACCATCCTCTCGCAATGTGTCTTCAGTTCCAGGTGCTTATCGGCAGGATTTGGTCTCTCCTTCTAGTGTCTCCCCCATTGATGCGGAGAAACTGTGGCGGGAATTGTCTTCTCACCCCGATCAAACCCAAGTGAACTATGTAGTTTCGGGTCTCCAATGTGGTTTTCATGCGGGGTTTAATCCCCAGGCTCTCTCTAAAATCTGCCATTCAGAATATGCCTTCACTTTCTCTCATGCCCTCCGTGATTGATCAGTATCTCATAACCGAACTGGAGAGAGGCTGGGTTGCTGGCCTTTTCTCAGTATCTCCTGTTCCAAACGGTCGTCACTTATTTCTATCCCTCAAACTGACATTTCCCTTTTTATTCACCTTACACGACATACAATCTAATTTAGACTTCAAATCTACTTCAAGGAAACAAACATTTTAAACAAGCTGAGATAATTCACAATAGGCGAGGCAAAGAGTTGAACC
>OX421453.1:42583425-42588425 GCA_949126865.1 Montipora capitata | reverse complement strand
CCAGTTTGATCATGATTAATAAGAGTCAGAAGAAATGTCTTTAATCTGTTGGCAAGAGATTTTGAAGATATTACATTGTGTATCTTATATTCACAATTTAACAATGTTACTGGTCTTCAGTTCTTAAACAATAATTATTTACAATGTAGCATCTCTGTACTTTTTTGGTATCAATGATATTAGACCTCTTCTTTGCGTAATGGATATTAAGCAGCCTTTGGCATACAAGTCATTGTAGTGCTTTAAGGAGGTACACGTACATGTACTGTGAAATATATAAATCCAAAAGACTTTGTAGAACTCCACAGGGTGCCCATGGCTGCCTGGACTTTTGTTAGATGTCATTGTTTTAAGGCTGGGAAAACACTCAGCTTCAGTTAAGAGTCTCACCCTCGCATTCCTCTTGTTCACATTCCGTTAACTTCATAATTTAAATTTTCTCCCTCCAAAAAGAAGAGATCGTCATACTCATTTGTCTCAGCAACAGTGAAGATTACTGTATACATGTAATGATAAAATCTTTGTGCTTCCCCTAGGATCTCATGATCGGTGTTTTGATGGTTTTGTTGTTATGATGTCTTTTTTCTAAGCTTACTATGGAATATTTTGTGTTTCTCTCACCTTCATTGTACCAATGCCACAAACTTGCCTGTACCGGCAAGACTTGTTTAATTTTCAATTAACCACTGTAAAAAAAACCTGTGTGTTAGCTGAGGTTTCAAGCTTAGCCCCTCGTCAGAGCAAACTGAGGGATTGCAGGCTACGGTTTAAACTGGAGATACATGTACAATACAATACACCGTACATACTTAATTGACCGCTCCCCATACATGTACATGTACCTCTAACCCTAACCATGTAGCTGAACAACAACAACAACTGTTAAGAATACCAACTGGCCGGAGGCAAACCAGTTGGCTATTTACAAGCGCACCAACCAGGTACTACCAGGAACAAATCCAACAAGTGGTCAGAGCGGGTCTTGAACCCAGGATCTCCGGATCTCAAGCAAGCGCCCTAACCACTGGGCCAGTGTCACTGCCTCCTGATAGATGACAAGCATTGCATGGTATTTTTGGAATTAATTAATTAGCCATGGATAAGCTAAATTTTTAATTAAAAGAGTTAACACAAAATTAATTATATACCATTCTTAAAGTTCTCACCTTTGCAGTTCTAATGTCCTTTTCCTTTAAGGGTCTAATTAGCTTGTTCTGCAATCATATTTCTGTTTTAAACTTGCACACAAGCTGCAGTAAAATATTAGAAAAAAAAATCATAATTTGATAACTAAAGGACCTGGATTCAAATTTTAGTAACATTGTGAAGAACACCAAAACACTGCCTCACAAACCTCCCTCCTTCCTTAAATTAAGTTTTTTACTTAATACGTTTCTTGGCCTTTCTTGCTGTATTTACAGCATAATTTAGTGCATTAAAAAAGGGAGTACTCGCTGCATGAAAGTAAACCAGTTAGGGCTGATGGAACAAGACATCCAAAAAGTGAATATTTATTTCGAAACAAACAAAACCAGTGTTACAAGACCAATACTATGTGCTAACATTGTCGTGTATTAGGTTCCAGACCTCTTGTTTTGGTGCCTGCGCATTGACACCTAGGTTTTTGAAATGGTGGGCTTTTACATGTAGTTGTTTACAGCTTTCAGCTCCGAAATAGTACAAACACCTTATACGTAAGTTGAGGAAAGACGTCTGGCGCAAATTAATTTCATTTGGGGGGAGGGGGTTGTCCAGATATCCTCTGCACACCAGGCAGTCGCAAAATCCACTTACCGGTATTTTGCAAAGTGTATACCATGAACCATACATTACACGTACCTTGATGAATGTTTGGTGCACTTTTGAAACTTTCATGTAATTCAGTTTTTATACCAACAAACACACTAAATCAGTTACAAATTTAAAGCATTTAATTCTGTTTCTTAATTTTGCAATGCAAAGAAGCTTAAAGACAAGAAAACAACAAACAAACACAAGGGTTAACATATTTTGAGCGTGTCTCATTTATAAATTGAATGAGCTGTTAGAAAATGCACCCTAATGTATAGACAATCGTTCAGGTTGGTGACAGTTTCCCTGACAAATTTAACTTTAAACAGTGTCTTCTTTTCCAAAATGGCTGTTTAACGTGTCAGTCAAGCATGGCATCTTACAGCTTAATGAAATGCTCTGTCAGACATTATTAATTAAATACAAATAAGTTATTAGTACATGTATGTATGTTTGGCCCGCTAAATAACTCCATGTGCCAAGGGATTCTAAAGGCCTTAATATACAGTTGTATTATTTTCTTTTGAAACTTGCAGTTTACATGTCTTCCATGAACAAAAACATTTGAAAAAGAAACATTGTACTTTAATTTGGTAGCAACATAGATTGTTGGCCATCCACTTCTGGTACAAAGAAAAAAAGAAAGAAGAAACCTGTTTTCAATTTTGGATTTTAAACAATTTAAGCCTTATTTATACTAATCAATAGCAAAACTACCGTACACGTATGTGTAGCTATCCACCCAGTGCTGATATTAGTCAGCAGAGAGCTGCTGGAGGAGAAAATCAAGCCATTTGCCCACAAGATTTTAACAAAGGCCCCTGTGAGCCAGCTCACGGATGAGTTGACTTCCTGTAGAATGCCTACTCATGTATTCCGAAGAAGAAAGAAACAAAATAACATCTTAGGACAAGGCTGCTGCCCAACGATCGCCTGGTCGCCTGAGGCGCCTTACTTGCGAGTGCAGGTGACCAAATTTCTAAACGAGTAGTCCGAACAGGCGCTTAAATTATCACAAAGTTATTCATCCTCACTTTTTAATTAATTAATTCTGGGCTTTTGAAAAAATGACTTGGGCTACTAACTTTTAATGTTAAGGACTCCGGAAAAATTTTCTTTAGCAGCAGGCTTGTTCGGAACAGAACTGTGTATCACCCGCAAATAAATTCTGATAGATTTAAGAATGTCTATAGATGTGAATAGGCTTACATGTATTTTTAAATGTGATCTTCAGTTTATTTATTTTTGGATAGTATATTTCTTAAATTTTTAAGACATTTTTAAATTGTAACTTAAGATACAGTATGTCTTTTATCTTAAGAGAAATAAAGATTAATAATTTATTATTATTATTATTATTATTATTATTATTATTATTATTATTATTATTACTTTCTTGACATACTTGTTGACAACTCTTCGCGTGATTGTGTTTTTTCAGTTTTTCATAAAAAAACTTACACTGGTCTCTTAACTAATAAATTTCTTTAGTTTTACTCCATCATGCTATAAAATTGGCCTTATCCGAACTCTTGTCGACCGAATCTATAAAATCAACAACACCTCCTCTGGCCTTCAAAACGATCTTAATAAACTTTCTGACACCTTGAAACGTAATTCATTTCCCTCGCACATTATTGGCAGAAGTTTCAAGCAGTATCTTGAAGGGTCTTTTTCTCAAAAAAGCCAGAACACTAATAATGACAATAATACACATTATTTTAAACTCCCTTTTGTCGGCCATTATTCCAAAATAGCGAAACTTAAACTCCGACAACTTACATTGCACATGTACATACTAAGCGCTTTTGCAAATCTGACCTAACTATCAAATTAGTTTTCACTTCATTCAAAATTAAAAACATGTTTAGTGTTAAAGATCGTACTCCTGTTGCTCTAAAATCCATGGTAGTTTACCAATTTTCTTGTGCGGGTTGTAATTCCGTTTGAAGTGGCACAAGTATATACACCAATTGTGATACCACAAGACTTTTAATGACTGTAATTTTCCCAAGCAGACTAAGTCTACGAAATTTCCAACAACTTAACATCGCTTTCACTTTTTCCACTTGTAATTATGAGAAACTGCTATATTTGAATCCGATGAAAACCAAAAACCAAGAGCTTTAACTTTTCCTTTAAGCCATTTAAAATTATTTTCAGGACAGAGTTTAAGATCACTGTTTACCTTTGCGCCGATCCATAGAGCTTCTGTTTTACCACAGTTGAATCGGAGACCAGATACCTCTCCAAAAAGATCTACTAGTCTTAAAGATTCTTCAAGGGATTCTATAGAACCGTCCATCATTCCAAAAAATCTTGTAAAATTCGCAAGGGGGCGATCTGTTCCTGGCGTTTTGTCCAAATTCATACTGTTTAGCGCTTGCAGACATTCTTCCCTATTCAACAAGCCTTCGCAAACAAGTTGTTCCGCATTGGTCAAATAATTTTGATTTTGCTGTGGTGGGAAAAAAACGTCACTAGATTTCTCATTATTGGTTTTGAAACTGTAAAGAGTTTGGTAAAAGACTCACTCATTTAGAATTTCTTTGTCTGTATAAATTGGCAAAATCCTTTTCACTGATTTTAAGTTGAGTAATTGTTCCTTGCTTGCAATGTCTCTTTTCCAGATTAAGAAAATATTTGGTATTTTTTTCACCTTCATTATACACTGTACCATCGAGCTCGGTCCATATTTGTTGTTTTTGAGTATCATTAATATGCATACACTGTATCACTTAAATCTTGTTCCAATTTTGCCACTGATTTCTTCTAACTCGTTTATTATTTTCTTTTTCTTGGAGGCTCCAAATTTTATCGATTCCTCTCTAACTTTCATTTTAATCATCTCCCAGAGCAGATTAGGGTTAATAAACTAATCTTGCCTGTATTTATCTTTGGTTTGTTGTACATGTATAATCAATTTGATTTGATTAATATAATTATTCTGTTTCAATAAAGGAGGTGTTAAGTTTCCAGAATCCTCTACCTCTAGTATTAGAATGTAGCGAAATTTCTAAAATGATCATTGAATGGTCCGTTTTATATCCCGAAATGATATCTGCTTCGATTACATGTATCTTACAGAGTATTCCTTGACTTACCAGAAAAAAATCAAGTCTGCAGTAAACTTCCGGTTTTCTTTGTCGCCACGTAAATTTAAAAAGTTCTGGGTTTAATACTCTCCAAACATCGACTAAATCTAAGCT
>OX421453.1:42533425-42573425 GCA_949126865.1 Montipora capitata | reverse complement strand
ACAAAATCTACCCACATACGCCCAGAAGACTCTACTCAGTTACTCAAATACAGAGTCGAAAGTACATAACCGGACAGGGAAAATGACCCCTAGCCTATATACCGATCCCTTTTCCTTATAATGGTTTATCTTCATGAATTCACTTAGGGTGGGAAGACACAGGGGCGACGATAAAATCTTAAAATTAATTAAGGTTATCTTAATCTTAAGGTTTTCGGAAAGCGGTCTCCAAAACATGGTCAACTCTAAACGGGAAAGAAAATGAATTTCACATTTGAAAATTCTTACCACTGAGTCAATGATCCTGCCATGAACTTGTTCACATCAGCAAAAAGAGATGAACAAGTAGTTTTTCTGCTTGTCCGCACAAGCTAAAAAGATGGCAAAGAGTTGTCCATATTAACTGAGGGTTCTCATGATGTAGCTTCAGTGGTTTAGCAGGTTTCAATAAGCAAATTATCCCTGCGACAGCACCTCCTCCAACCACGTACAGTCAACTCATGTCCACACTGTAGGCACATCAGAACGCCTTGCAACTGCAACAGATTAAAATATTTTGTATCAGTTAATTTTTTAACATTTATGTACATTTTATAATTTTTAATATAAAAAATGGTCTGCGCCCGAAATTAACCTAATACTCTGTTTCTAATAATAATAATAATAATAATAATAATAATAATAATTATCATAATTAGAATAATAATTATACTAAAAATTATACTGGTAATTATTATAAATACATTAATTATAATAATTATAATAATTATAATAATATTTTTTTTTGGAGGGGGGGCAACCTCATTCCCAGGGCTTCTCCCTCAGGTGGGGGCGGGGCGGTAGGGAAAGCCCCGCCCCCAAATGAGGGAGAAGCCCTGGGAACGAGGTTGCGAGGCGAGGGGAGAGGGGAATCTTGACCAGTGTTACACGGCATTATTGATTGCCGTCTTTACCTAAGTTATAAGTACTACAACAAAAATAAGACGCAAACGGCGGCGTGACAAACATAAACAAGCGCATTGTTTGAAATTACTTACTTGACGTTTCGTATGCTTCGACATGCATCCTCAGAAGTGACTGTTAACTAATTGTTAATTTATTAATAAATCATTATTAATTAATCATTAGTTACTTATTAGTTCAAATTTGCAGTCAACAGTCACTTCTGAGGATGTATATCGAAAGCTATGAAACGTCCAGCAAATAATTACAAACAATGGGCTTGCTTATGTTTGTCACCACTGGTTTTTTTAATTCTCTCTTTGTCTTGCGCTCTAACTTGATGTTGCTTTGCGATCACTTCTCTGACAGCCATGAGCTTGGTTATCGTTGTTTTGCCATTCGTGTTCTCCTCATTCTTTTTCGTCTTTCTCTTGTTTGTCTTCTTCCTCATTGTCGTCCCGTGATGTTTTCCTTATTCGTAAGCGTAATGCATCCCGTCGTTTGTCCAAAGGCGCTTGCAGACATCGTGTCTTCTTTACAGTGGCTTTACTTGCCGGCATTTTGCCCGCCCACCAACCGCGCAAGTAGATAAGGACGGTTTCTTGGTTGTTAATTCGCATTTGTAAGTATAGTCTAGAAAAACAACAGATCAAATGGCTAGCACATTGTGTCAGAATGGTAAATTATGCACTTCAAAAATTATCTCTCTTTATGACTAAAACGAAGAAAAACTACAAATCAGTATGGGCAAGAATCGAGTCAAGATTGGGAATGGACCGGCAGCAAATTTGGAAATTAGCCCGAGATAAACCGAGCTTCAATCACTATATCAACTCAAATTCCAAAGATAGTAGTTTTAGGGATACCCGTCTCAGTAATTTTAGCCGCGATGAGGGATAACTGCCCCCGGAATTTTAGTGATAAGGGGATGACTAAAACTCCCATATAACAGGGCCTCTTTAATAGTATATATAACTTTGTTATTTTTTGTTTGTTAATTTTTATTACGGGAAACTTTAAAGAGGATAACCTCAAGATCCTCCTTTTCAAGATAATTTGAATAGGAATAAAGTATTATTATTAGTAGTAAACTCAGTTGACCGAATTGTGAGCACCAACTCGAACAATTTAAGGAGTGTGTACGCGCATTTCAGCTGACAAGATAACCTGCATGGAGATTGTAAGCTCTTGTCAGATGCGGCTATCTGTGTTTTACCTGATGTATTGTAGTAGGATGTGGTTGTGTTTTTGATTTTAAAGGTTTTGCGGAAGTGCTAAATAGAAAGACCCAACTGAATACAACTTAGCAATGTTACTTTCTTAAGATCCTTAACGGACTGTAAACAATATTGACGGAATCTAAGCTGCACCACGTAGCATAGCATATGCTTCAGTAGAATATCCCGCAAACCTTAACCTTAAGGTATCCATCCCAGAAAGCGGTTTCCAAAAATTCAAAACATGATCTGCTCCAAGCGAGGAAATACGTGAATGCTTCCGAAGTTTGAAATTGTTCTTTTTAGAAGAAAAATGAACGTATAAACCACTTGAAATGAATTTAAATTCTTACCCTTGAGGGAATCCTGCCATGGACGTCTTTACTACAAACAGAGACGAACCAAGTATTTCACTTCTGGCCAGTTCTGCTTGTCCGCAAAAGATAAAAAGCTCGCAAAGAGTTGCTCATATAAACTGCGAGTTGCTAGGATGTAGCGTCACGAGTTTAACAGGCTTCAAACTGCAAATTCTAGACAGCACTTTCTCAGGCAACACGTCCCTACACTGTATATGCACATCAGAACGCCTTCTAACTGAAACACGAGGAAAGAATGGGTTAGGGGTTGGAGTTACGTTAACACCAATCACTAATTATAACTTTATCGGTTTCAAAGTAAGACACCATGTACAGAGGAGAGAAAGACCCAACTGAACAAAACTCTAGGCATTTCACTTTGTGACAGGCACGCATGACAAAGCACTAGGCAGTGATAAAGGAATTTTACTACGCCTCTACCGCAAGGCTAAAGAAGATATTTTATTTACACTCTTTGACGAATTACCCACCCCCAAAAAAATCAATACTTTTTCAAGATTTAGACGATAAAATCATTTTTAAATACAGAGTTGAAAACACCATTACCGCATAGGGAAAATGACTTATCTCTTTTCCTTATAATGATTTATCTACATGTATTTAGTTTAGGGTGGGAAGAGACAGTGGTGACGTCAAACGCCCATGGCCATTAATAAGGTTAAGTTAACTTTAAGGTATCCAGGAAGCGGTCTCCTTTGGTCAGCTCTAAACGATATGGACATGAATTTATCAGAAGTTTGAACTGGTTCTCTTTTTAAGACTAAGACGTAAGCTAACTTGTAGAAGTGACTGTGAAAACCGAAACTCACTTATAAGTCATTTGAAAATAATTCTTACCGTCCAGTGAATCCTGCCATGAACGTGTTTACTGCAACTCGAGGAAACCAAGTACTTCACACCTCTGCCAGTTCTGCTTGTCAGTACAAGTTTAGAAGCTCGCAAAGAGTTGTTCATAATAACTATGAGTTCTCATTATGTAGCTTCACTGGTTTAGCAGATTTTAAAAAGGAATAGGAAACAAGAACGTGTTAGGGGTAAGGGTATTATTAAGTTTAACACCAAACAATAGTAACTGAATACAACATGATCAGGTGTTTAACTTTATTATAAACACCGCAAACGGATCTTGACTGAAAAGCATGGCAAAGTACTAAATAAGCAGTGACAGAGGAATTGCACTATGCCACTACGCTCCGGAAGATATTTTATTTACACTGAAAAGGATGGAATAACCGGATAGGGAAAATAGCTTTAACCTTACCCTAACCCCTTATCCATTCTTGTCTGCTATTACAGTTAGAAGGCATTCTGATGTGCATACAGTGTAGGGACGAGTTGACTGTGCTTGGAGGAAGTGCTGTTTTGACCTCTAGAAGGTAACTTACGTATTTGTCTTATAAAAAGGAACAAGTTAAAACTTCTGATGAATTCAAATCATTATTGTTTGTAGCTGACCATGTTTTGGAGACTGCTTTCTGAAAACCAATCTTATTATTGGAATTTTGACGTCGTTCCTGTCTCTTCTTACCTTAAACTAAGTACATGTAGATAAATCGTTATAGGGAAAAGGGATAAGCATTAACTTTACCATTTTGAAAGCAAGACACCAGTGTATGTAAAGTGGAGAGAAAGACCCAACTGAACATAAGTTTAGGAATTATGTCACTTTCTTAACAACGCAAACAGATTATGACTAGCACGCATGACAAAGCGCTAAATAAGCAGTGAAAAAGGAATTAAACTACGGCACTACGTTCCGGAAGATATTTTATTTACACTCTTAAGCTTTAACAATTACCCACCCAATAAAAGCAATCCACTTTCAAGATTTGGACGGTAAAATAACATTTAAGTACAGAGTCGAAAGTACTATAACCGGATAGGGAAAATGACTTCTAGCCTATATACCGATCCCTTTTCCTTATAATGGTTTATCTTCATGAATTTACTTAGGGTGGAAAGAGACAGGGGCGACGATAAAATCTTAAAATCAAGGTTATCTTAACCTTAAGGTTTTCAGAAAGCGGTCTCCAAAACATGGTCAGCTCTAAACGAGAGAGAAAATGAATTTTACTTGACGTAAAATACATTTGAAAATTCTTACCACTGAGTCAATGATCCTGCCATGAACTTGTTGACATAAGCAAAAAGAGATGAACAAGTAGTTCTTCTGCTTGTCCGCACAAGCTAAAAAGCTGGCAAAGAGTTGTTCATATTAACTGAGGGTTCTCATGATGTAGCTTCAGTGGTTTAGCAGGTTTCAATAAGCAAATTATCCCTGCGACAGCACCTCCTCCAAGCACGTACAGTCAACTCATCTCCACACTGTAGGCACATCAGAACGCCTTGCAACTGCAACAGATTAAAATATTTTGTATCAGTTAATTTTTTAACATTCATTTATGTACACTTTATAATTTTTAATATAAAAAATGGTCTGCGCCCGAAATTAATCTAATACTCTGTTTCTAATAATAATAATAATAATAATAATAATAATAATAATAATAATAATAATAATAATAATTATCATAATTAGAGTAATAATTATACTAATAATTATAAAGGTAATTATTATAAATACATTAATTATAATAATTATAATAATTATAATAATAATTATAATATTTTTTTTGAGGGGGGGCAACCTCATTCCCAGGGCTTCTCCCTCAGCTGGGGGCGGGGCGGTAGGGAAAGCCCCGCCCCCAAATGAGGGAGAAGCCCTGGGAACGAGGTTGCGAGGCGAGGGGAGAGGGGAATCTTGACCAGTGTTACACGGCATTATTGATTGCCGTCTTTACCTAAGTTATAAGTACTACAACAAAAATAAGACGCAAACGGCGGCGTGACAAACATAAACAAGCGCATTGTTTGAAATTACTTACTTGAAGTTTCGTATGCTTCGACATGCATCCTCAGAAGTGACTGTTAACTAATTGTTAATTTATTAATAAATCATTATTAATTAATCATTAGTTACTTATTAGTTCAAATTTGCAGTCAACAGTCACTTCTGAGGATGTATATCGAAAGCTATGAAACGTCCAGCAAATAATTACAAACAATGGGCTTGCTTATGTTTGTCACCACTGCTTTTTTTAATTCTCTCTTTGTCTTGCGCTCTAACTTGATGTTGCTTTGCGATCACTTCTCTGACAGCCATGAGCTTGGTTATCGTTGTTTTGCCATTCGTGTTCTCCTCATTCTTTTTCGTCTTTCTCTTGTTTGTCTTCTTCCTCATTGTCGTCCCGTGATGTTTTCCTTATTCGTAAGCGTAATGCATCCCGTCGTTTGTCCAAAGGCGCTTGCAGACATCGTGTCTTCTTTACAGTGGCTTTACTTGCCGGCATTTTGCCCGCCCACCAACCGCGCAAGTAGATAAGGACGGTTTCTTGGTTGTTAATTCGCATTTGTAAGTATAGTCTAGAAAAACAACAGATCAAATGGCTAGCACATTGTGTCAGAATGGTAAATGATGCACTTCAAAAATTATCTCTCTTTATGACTACAACGAAGAAAAACTACAAATCAGTATGGGCAAGAATCGAGTCAAGATTGGGAATGGACCGGCAGCAAACTTGGAAATTAGCCCGAGATAAACCGAGCTTCAATCACTATATCAACTCAAATTCCAAAGATAGTAGTTTTAGGGATACCCGTCTCAGTAATTTTAGCCGCGATGAGGGATAACTGCCCCCGGAATTTTAGTGATAAGGGGATGACTAAAACTCCCATATAACAGGGCCTCTTTAATAGTATATATAACTTTGTTATTTTTTGTTTGTTAATTTTTATTACGGGAAACTTTAAAGAGGATAACCTCAAGATCCTCCTTTTCAAGATAATTTGAATAGGAATAAAGTATTATTATTAGTAGTAAACTCAGTTGACCGAATTGTGAGCACCAACTCGAACAATTTAAGGAGTGTGTACGCGCATTTCAGCCGACAAGATAACCTGCATGGAGATTGTAAGCTCTTGTCAGATGCGGCTATCTGTGTTTTACCTGATGTATTGTAGTAGGATGTGGTTGTGTTTTTGATTTTAAAGGTTTTGCGGAAGTGCTAAATAGAAAGACCCAACTGAATACAACTTAGCAATGTTACTTTCTTAAGATCCTTAACGGACTGTAAACAATATTGACGGAATCTAAGCTGCACCACGTAGCATAGCATATGCTTCAGTAGAATATCCCGCAAACCTTAACCTTAAGGTATCCATCCCAGAAAGCGGTTTCCAAAAATTCAAAACATGATCTGCTCCAAGCGAGGAAATACGTGAATGCTTCCGAAGTTTGAAATTGTTCTTTTTAGAAGAAAAATGAACGTATAAACCACTTGAAATGAATTTAAATTCTTACCCTTGAGGGAATCCTGCCATGGACGTCTTTACTACAAACAGAGACGAACCAAGTATTTCACTTCTGGCCAGTTCTGCTTGTCCGCAAAAGATAAAAAGCTCGCAAAGAGTTGCTCATATAAACTGCGAGTTGCTAGGATGTAGCGTCACGAGTTTAACAGGCTTCAAACTGCAAATTCTAGACAGCACTTTCTCAGGCAACACGTCCCTACACTGTATATGCACATCAGAACGCCTTCTAACTGAAACACGAGGAAAGAATGGGTTAGGGGTTGGAGTTACGTTAACACCAATCACTAATTATAACTTTATCGGTTTCAAAGTAAGACACCATGTACAGAGGAGAGAAAGACCCAACTGAACAAAACTCTAGGCATTTCACTTTGTGACAGGCACGCATGACAAAGCACTAGGCAGTGATAAAGGAATTTTACTACGCCTCTACCGCAAGGCTAAAGAAGATATTTTATTTACACTCTTTGACGAATTACCCACCCCCAAAAAAATCAATACTTTTTCAAGATTTAGACGATAAAATCATTTTTAAATACAGAGTTGAAAACACCATTACCGCATAGGGAAAATGACTTATCTCTTTTCCTTATAATGATTTATCTACATGTATTTAGTTTAGGGTGGGAAGAGACAGTGGTGACGTCAAACGCCCATGGCCATTAATAAGGTTAAGTTAACTTTAAGGTATCCAGGAAGCGGTCTCCTTTGGTCAGCTCTAAACGATATGGACATGAATTTATCAGAAGTTTGAACTAGACGTAAGCTAACTTGTAGAAGTGACTGTGAAAACCGAAACTCACTTATAAGTCATTTGAAAATAATTCTTACCGTCCAGTGAATCCTGCCATGAACGTGTTTACTGCAACTCGAGGAAACCAAGTACTTCACACCTCTGCCAGTTCTGCTTGTCAGCACAAGTTTAGAAGCTCGCAAAGAGTTGTTCATAATAACTATGAGTTCCCATTATGTAGCTTCACTGGTTTAGCAGATTTTAAAAAGGAATAGGAAACAAGAACGTGTTAGGGGTAAGGGTATTATTAAGTTTAACACCAAACAATAGTAACTGAATACAACATGATCAGGTGTTTAACTTTATTATAAACACCGCAAACGGATCTTGACTGAAAAGCATGGCAAAGTACTAAATAAGCAGTGAAAGAGGAATTGCACTATGCCACTACGCTCCGGAAGATATTTTATTTACACTGAAAAGGATGGAATAACCGGATAGGGAAAATAGCTTTAACCTTACCCTAACCCCTTATCCATTCTTGTCTGCTATTACAGTTAGAAGGCATTCTGATGTGCATACAGTGTAGGGACGAGTTGACTGTGCTTGGAGGAAGTGCTGTTTTGACCTCTAGAAGGTAACTTACGTATTTGTCTTATAAAAAGGAACAAGTTAAAACTTCTGATGAATTCAAATCATTATTGTTTGTAGCTGACCATGTTTTGGAGACTGCTTTCTGAAAACCAATCTTATTATTGGAATTTTGACGTCGTTCCTGTCTCTTCTTACCTTAAACTAAGTACATGTAGATAAATCGTTATAGGGAAAAGGGATAAGCATTAACTTTACCATTTTGAAAGCAAGACACCAGTGTATGTAAAGTGGAGAGAAAGACCCAACTGAACATAAGTTTAGGAATTATGTCACTTTCTTAACAACGCAAACAGATTATGACTAGCACGCATGACAAAGCGCTAAATAAGCAGTGAAAAAGGAATTAAACTACGGCACTACGTTCCGGAAGATATTTTATTTACACTCTTAAGCTTTAACAATTACCCACCCAATAAAAGCAATCCACTTTCAAGATTTGGACGGTAAAATAACATTTAAGTACAGAGTCGAAAGTACTATAACCGGATAGGGAAAATGACTTCTAGCCTATATACCGATCCCTTTTCCTTATAATGGTTTATCTTCATGAATTTACTTAGGGTGGAAAGAGACAGGGGCGACGATAAAATCTTAAAATCAAGGTTATCTTAACCTTAAGGTTTTCAGAAAGCGGTCTCCAAAACATGGTCAGCTCTAAACGAGAGAGAAAATGAATTTTACTTGACGTAAAATACATTTGAAAATTCTTACCACTGAGTCAATGATCCTGCCATGAACTTGTTGACATAAGCAAAAAGAGATGAACAAGTAGTTCTTCTGCTTGTCCGCACAAGCTAAAAAGCTGGCAAAGAGTTGTTCATATTAACTGAGGGTTCTCATGATGTAGCTTCAGTGGTTTAGCAGGTTTCAATAAGCAAATTATCCCTGCGACAGCACCTCCTCCAAGCACGTACAGTCAACTCATCTCCACACTGTAGGCACATCAGAACGCCTTGCAACTGCAACAGATTAAAATATTTTGTATCAGTTAATTTTTTAACATTCATTTATGTACACTTTATAATTTTTAATATAAAAAATGGTCTGCGCCCGAAATTAATCTAATACTCTGTTTCTAATAATAATAATAATAATAATAATAATAATAATAATAATTATCATAATTAGAGTAATAATTATACTAATAATTATAAAGGTAATTATTATAAATACATTAATTATAATAATTATAATATTTTTTTTGAGGGGGGGCAACCTCATTCCCAGGGCTTCTCCCTCAGGTGGGGGCGGGGCGGTAGGGAAAGCCCCGCCCCCAAATGAGGGAGAAGCCCTGGGAACGAGGTTGCGAGGCGAGGGGAGAGGGGAATCTTGACCAGTGTTACACGGCATTATTGATTGCCGTCTTTACCTAAGTTATAAGTACTACAACAAAAATAAGACGCAAACGGCGGCGTGACAAACATAAACAAGCGCATTGTTTGAAATTACTTACTTGAAGTTTCGTATGCTTCGACATGCATCCTCAGAAGTGACTGTTAACTAATTGTTAATTTATTAATAAATCATTATTAATTAATCATTAGTTACTCATTAGTTCAAATTTGCAGTCAACAGTCACTTCTGAGGATGTATATCGAAAGCTATGAAACGTCCAGCAAATAATTACAAACAATGGGCTTGCTTATGTTTGTCACCACTGCTTTTTTTAATTCTCTCTTTGTCTTGCGCTCTAACTTGATGTTGCTTTGCGATCACTTCTCTGACAGCCATGAGCTTGGTTATCGTTGTTTTGCCATTCGTGTTCTCCTCATTCTTTTTCGTCTTTCTCTTGTTTGTCTTCTTCCTCATTGTCGTCCCGTGATGTTTTCCTTATTCGTAAGCGTAATGCATCCCGTCGTTTGTCCAAAGGCGCTTGCAGACATCGTGTCTTCTTTACAGTGGCATTTTGCCCGCCCACCAACCGCGCAAGTAGATAAGGACGGTTTCTTGGTAGTTAATTCGCATTTGTAAGTATAGTCTAGAAAAACAACAGATCAAATGGCTAGCACATTGTGTCAGAATGGTAAATGATGCACTTCAAAAATTATCTCTCTTTATGACTACAACGAAGAAAAACTACAAATCAGTATGGGCAAGAATCGAGTCAAGATTGGGAATGGACCGGCAGCAAATTTGGAAATTAGCCCGAGATAAACCGAGCTTCAATCACTATATCAACTCAAATTCCAAAGATAAGTAGTTTTAGGGATACCCGTCTCAGTAATTTTAGCCGCGATGAGGGATAACTGCCCCCGGAATTTTAGTGATAAGGGGATGACTAAAACTCCCATATAACAGGGCCTCTTTAATAGTATATATAACTTTGTTATTTTTTGTTTGTTAATTTTTATTACGGGAAACTTTAAAGAGGATAACCTCAAGATCCTCCTTTTCAAGATAATTTGAATAGGAATAAAGTATTATTATTAGTAGTAAACTCAGTTGACCGAATTGTGAGCACCAACTCGAACAATTTAAGGAGTGTGTACGCGCATTTCAGCCGACAAGATAACCTGCATGGAGATTGTAAGCTCTTGTCAGATGCGGCTATCTGTGTTTTACCTGATGTATTGTAGTAGGATGTGGTTGTGTTTTTGATTTTAAAGGTTTTGCGGAAGTGCTAAATAGAAAGACCCAACTGAATACAACTTAGCAATGTTACTTTCTTAAGATCCTTAACGGACTGTAAACAATATTGACGGAATCTAAGCTGCACCACGTAGCATAGCATATGCTTCAGTAGAATATCCCGCAAACCTTAACCTTAAGGTATCCATCCCAGAAAGCGGTTTCCAAAAATTCAAAACATGATCTGCTCCAAGCGAGGAAATACGTGAATGCTTCCGAAGTTTGAAATTGTTCTTTTTAGAAGAAAAATGAACGTATAAACCACTTGAAATGAATTTAAATTCTTACCCTTGAGGGAATCCTGCCATGGACGTCTTTACTACAAACAGAGACGAACCAAGTATTTCACTTCTGGCCAGTTCTGCTTGTCCGCAAAAGATAAAAAGCTCGCAAAGAGTTGCTCATATAAACTGCGAGTTGCTAGGATGTAGCGTCACGAGTTTAACAGGCTTCAAACTGCAAATTCTAGACAGCACTTTCTCAGGTAACACGTCCCTACACTGTATATGCACATCAGAACGCCTTCTAACTGAAACACGAGGAAAGAATGGGTTAGGGGTTGGAGTTACGTTAACACCAATCACTAATTATAACTTTATCGGTTTCAAAGTAAGACACCATGTACAGAGGAGAGAAAGACCCAACTGAACAAAACTCTAGGCATTTCACTTTGTGACAGGCACGCATGACAAAGCACTAGGCAGTGATAAAGGAATTTTACTACGCCTCTACCGCAAGGCTAAAGAAGATATTTTATTTACACTCTTTGACGAATTACCCACCCCCAAAAAAATCAATACTTTTTCAAGATTTAGACGATAAAATCATTTTTAAATACAGAGTTGAAAACACCATTACCGCATAGGGAAAATGACTTATCTCTTTTCCTTATAATGATTTATCTACATGTATTTAGTTTAGGGTGGGAAGAGACAGTGGTGACGTCAAAGGCCCATGGCCATTAATAAGGTTAAGTTAACTTTAAGGTATCCAGGAAGCGGTCTCCTTTGATCAGCTCTAAACGATATGGACATGAATTTATCAGAAGTTTGAACTGGTTCTCTTTTTAAGACTAAGACGTAAGCTAACTTGTAGAAGTGACTGTGAAAACCGAAACTCACTTATAAGTCATTTGAAAATAATTCTTACCGTCCAGTGAATCCTGCCATGAACGTGTTTACTGCAACTCGAGGAAACCAAGTACTTCACACCTCTGCCAGTTCTGCTTGTCAGCACAAGTTTAGAAGCTCGCAAAGAGTTGTTCATAATAACTATGAGTTCCCATTATGTAGCTTCACTGGTTTAGCAGATTTTAAAAAGGAATAGGAAACAAGAACGTGTTAGGGGTAAGGGTATTACTAAGTTTAACACCAAACAATAGTAACTGAATACAACATGATCAGGTGTTTAACTTTACTATAAACACCGCAAACGGATCTTGACTGAAAAGCATGGCAAAGTACTAAATAAGCAGTGACAGAGGAATTGCACTATGCCACTACGCTCCGGAAGATATTTTATTTACACTGAAAAGGATGGAATAACCGGATAGGGAAAATAGCTTTAACCTTACCCTAACCCCTTATCCATTCTTGTCTGCTATTACAGTTAGAAGGCATTCTGATGTGCATACAGTGTAGGGACGAGTTGACTGTGCTTGGAGGAAGTGCTGTTTTGACCTCTAGAAGGTAACTTACGTATTTGTCTTATAAAAAGGAACAAGTTAAAACTTCTGATGAATTCAAATCATTATTGTTTGTAGCTGACCATGTTTTGGAGACTGCTTTCTGAAAACCAATCTTATTATTGGAATTTTGACGTCGTTCCTGTCTCTTCTTACCTTAAACTAAGTACATGTAGATAAATCGTTATAGGGAAAAGGGATAAGCATTAACTTTACCATTTTGAAAGCAAGACACCAGTGTATGTAAAGTGGAGAGAAAGACCCAACTGAACATAAGTTTAGGAATTATGTCACTTTCTTAACAACGCAAACAGATTATGACTAGCACGCATGACAAAGCGCTAAATAAGCAGTGAAAAAGGAATTAAACTACGGCACTACGTTCCGGAAGATATTTTATTTACACTCTTAAGCTTTAACAATTACCCACCCAATAAAAGCAATCCACTTTCAAGATTTGGACGGTAAAATAACATTTAAGTACAGAGTCGAAAGTACTATAACCGGATAGGGAAAATGACTTCTAGCCTATATACCGATCCCTTTTCCTTATAATGGTTTATCTTCATGAATTTACTTAGGGTGGAAAGAGACAGGGGCGACGATAAAATCTTAAAATCAAGGTTATCTTAACCTTAAGGTTTTCAGAAAGCGGTCTCCAAAACATGGTCAGCTCTAAACGAGAGAGAAAATGAATTTTACTTGACGTAAAATACATTTGAAAATTCTTACCACTGAGTCAATGATCCTGCCATGAACTTGTTGACATAAGCAAAAAGAGATGAACAAGGAGTTCTTCTGCTTGTCCGCACAAGCTAAAAAGCTGGCAAAGAGTTGTTCATATTAACTGAGGGTTCTCATGATGTAGCTTCAGTGGTTTAGCAGGTTTCAATAAGCAAATTATCCCTGCGACAGCACCTCCTCCAAGCACGTACAGTCAACTCATCTCCACACTGTAGGCACATCAGAACGCCTTGCAACTGCAACAGATTAAAATATTTTGTATCAGTTAATTTTTTAACATTTATTTATGTACACTTTATAATTTTTAATATAAAAAATGGTCTGCGCCCGAAATTAACCTAATACTCTGTTTCTAATAATAATAATAATAATAATAATAATAATAATAATAATAATAATAATAATAATCATAATTAGAGTAATAATTATACTAATAATTATAATGGTAATTATTATAAATACATTAATTATAATAATTATAATAATTATAATAATAATTGTTTTTTAGAGGGGGCAACCTCATTCCCAGGGCTTCTCCCTCAGGTGGGGGCGGGGCGGTAGGGAAAGCCCCGCCCCCAAATGAGGGAGAAGCCCTGGGAACGAGGTTGCGAGGCGAGGGGAGAGGGGAATCTTGACCAGTGTTACACGGCATTATTGATTGCCGTCTTTACCTAAGTTATAAGTACTACAACAAAAATAAGACGCAAACGGCGGCGTGGCAAACATAAACAAGCGCATTGTTTGAAATTACTTACTTGAAGTTTCGTATGCTTCGACATGCATCCTCAGAAGTGACTGTTAACTAATTGTTAATTTATTAATAAATCATTATTAATTAATCATTAGTTACTCATTAGTTCAAATTTGCAGTCAACAGTCACTTCTGAGGATGTATATCGAAAGCTATGAAACGTCCAGCAAATAATTACAAACAATGGGCTTGCTTATGTTTGTCACCACTGCTTTTTTTAATTATCTCTTTGTCTTGCGCTCTAACTTGATGTTGCTTTGCGATCACTTCTCTGACAGCCATGAGCTTGGTTATCGTTGTTTTGCCATTCGTGTTCTCCTCATTCTTTTTCGTCTTTCTCTTGTTTGTCTTCTTCCTCATTGTCGTCCCGTGATGTTTTCCTTATTCGTAAGCGTAATGCATCCCGTCGTTTGTCCAAAGGCGCTTGCAGACATCGTGTCTTCTTTACAGTGGCTTTACTTGCCGGCATTTTGCCCGCCCACCAACCGCGCAAGTAGATAAGGACGGTTTCTTGGTTGTTAATTCGCATTTGTAAGTATAGTCTAGAAAAACAACAGATCAAATGGCTAGCACATTGTGTCAGAATGGAAAATTATGCACTTCAAAAATTATCTCTCTTTATGACTACAACGAAGAAAAACTACAAATCAGTATGGGCAAGAATCGAGTCAAGATTGGGAATGGACCGGCAGCAAATTTGGAAATTAGCCCGAGATAAACCGAGCTTCAATCACTATATCAACTCAAATTCCAAAGATAAGTAGTTTTAGGGATACCCGTCTCAGTAATTTTAGCCGCGATGAGGGATAACTGCCCCCGGAATTTTAGTGATAAGGGGATGACTAAAACTCCCATATAACAGGGCCTCTTTAATAGTATATATAACTTTGTTATTTTTTGTTTGTTAATTTTTATTACGGGAAACTTTAAAGAGGATAACCTCAAGATCCTCCTTTTCAAGATAATTTGAATAGGAATAAAGTATTATTATTAGTAGTAAACTCAGTTGACCGAATTGTGAGCACCAACTCGAACAATTTAAGGAGTGTGTACGCGCATTTCCGCCGACAAGATAACCTGCATGGAGATTGTAAGCTCTTGTCAGATGCGGCTATCTGTGTTTTACCTGATGTATTGTAGTAGGATGTGGTTGTGTTTTTGATTTTAAAGGTTTTGCGGAAGTGCTAAATAGAAAGACCCAACTGAATACAACTTAGCAATGTTACTTTCTTAAGATCCTTAACGGACTGTAAACAATATTGACGGAATCTAAGCTGCACCACGTAGCATAGCATATGCTTCAGTAGAATATCCCGCAAACCTTAACCTTAAGGTATCCATCCCAGAAAGCGGTTTCCAAAAATTCAAAACATGATCTGCTCCAAGCGAGGAAATACGTGAATGCTTCCGAAGTTTGAAATTGTTCTTTTTAGAAGAAAAATGAACGTATAAACCACTTGAAATGAATTTAAATTCTTACCCTTGAGGGAATCCTGCCATGGACGTCTTTACTACAAACAGAGACGAACCAAGTATTTCACTTCTGGCCAGTTCTGCTTGTCCGCAAAAGATAAAAAGCTCGCAAAGAGTTGCTCATATAAACTGCTAGTTGCTAGGATAGAGCGTCACGAGTTTAACAGGCTTCAAACTGCAAAATCCAGACAGCACTTTCTCATGCAACACGTCCCTACACTGTATATGCACATCAGAACGCCTTCTAACTGAAACACGAGGAAAGAATGGGTTAGGGGTTGGAGTTACGTTAACACCAATCACTAATTATAACTTTATCGGTTTCAAAGTAAGACACCATGTACAGAGGAGAGAAAGACCCAACTGAACAAAACTCTAGGCATTTCACTTTGTGACAGGCACGCATGACAAAGCACTAGGCAGTGATAAAGGAATTTTACTACGCCTCTACCGCAAGGCTAAAGAAGATATTTTATTTACACTCTTTGACGAATTACCCACCCCCAAAAAAAATCAATACTTTTTCAAGATTTAGACGATAAAATCATTTTTAAATACAGAGTTGAAAACACCATTACCGCATAGGGAAAATGACTTATCTCTTTTCCTTATAATGATTTATCTACATGTATTTAGTTTAGGGTGGGAAGAGACAGTGGTGACGTCAAAGGCCCATGGCCATTAATAAGGTTAAGTTAACTTTAAGGTATCCAGGAAGCGGTCTCCTTTGGTCAGCTCTAAACGATATGGACATGAATTTATCAGAAGTTTGAACTGGTTCTCTTTTTAAGACTAATACGTAAGCTAACTTGTAGAAGTGACTGTGAAAACCGAAACTCACTTATAAGTCATTTGAAAATAATTCTTACCGTCCAGTGAATCCTGCCATGAACGTGTTTACTGCAACTCGAGGAAACCAAGTACTTCACACCTCTGCCAGTTCTGCTTGTCAGCACAAGTTTAGAAGCTCGCAAAGAGTTGTTCATAATAACTATGAGTTCCCATTATGTAGCTTCACTGGTTTAGCAGATTTTAAAAAGGAATAGGAAACAAGAACGTGTTAGGGGTAAGGGTATTACTAAGTTTAACACCAAACAATAGTAACTGAATACAACATGATCAGGTGTTTAACTTTATTATAAACACCGCAAACGGATCTTGACTGAAAAGCATGGCAAAGTACTAAATAAGCAGTGACAGAGGAATTGCACTATGCCACTACGCTCCGGAAGATATTTTATTTACACTGAAAAGGATGGAATAACCGGATAGGGAAAATAGCTTTAACCTTACCCTAACCCCTTATCCATTCTTGTCTGCTATTACAGTTAGAAGGCATTCTGATGTGCATACAGTGTAGGGACGAGTTGACTGTGCTTGGAGGAAGTGCTGTTTTGACCTCTAGAAGGTAACTTACGTATTTGTCTTATAAAAAGGAACAAGTTAAAACTTCTGATGAATTCAAATCATTATTGTTTGTAGCTGACCATGTTTTGGAGACTGCTTTCTGAAAACCAATCTTATTATTGGAATTTTGACGTCGTTCCTGTCTCTTCTTACCTTAAACTAAGTACATGTAGATAAATCGTTATAGGGAAAAGGGATAAGCATTAACTTTACCATTTTGAAAGCAAGACACCAGTGTATGTAAAGTGGAGAGAAAGACCCAACTGAACATAAGTTTAGGAATTATGTCACTTTCTTAACAACGCAAACAGGTTATGACTAGCATTCATGACAAAGCGCTAAATAAGCAGTGAAAAAGGAATTAAACTACGGCACTACGTTCCGGAAGATATTTTATTTACACTCTTAAGCTTTAACAATTACCCACCCAATAAAAGCAATCCACTTTCAAGATTTGGACGGTAAAATAACATAAGTACAGAGTCGAAAGTACTATAACCGGATAGGGAAAATGACTTCTAGCCTATATACCGATCCCTTTTCCTTATAATGGTTTATCTTCATGAATTTACTTAGGGTGGAAAGAGACAGGGGCGACGATAAAATCTTAAAATCAAGGTTATCTTAACCTTAAGGTTTTCAGAAAGCGGTCTCCAAAACATGGTCAGCTCTAAACGAGGGAGAAAATGAATTTTACTTGACGTAAAATACATTTGAAAATTCTTACCACTGAGTCAATGATCCTGCCATGAACTTGTTGACATCAGCAAAAAGAGATGAACAAGTAGTTCTTCTACTTGTCCGCACAAGCTAAAAAGCTGGCAAAGAGTTGTTCATATTAACTGAGGGTTCTCATGATGTAGCTTCAGTGGTTTAGCAGGTTTCAATAAGCAAATTATCCCTGCGACAGCACCTCCTCCAAGCACGTACAGTCAACTCATCTCCACACTGTAGGCACATCAGAACGCCTTGCAACTGCAACAGATTAAAATATTTTGTATCAGTTAATTTTTTAACATTTATTTATGTACACTTTATAATTTTTAATATAAAAAATGGTCTGCGTCCGAAATTAACCTAATACTCTGTTTCTAATAATAATAATAATAATTATCATAATTAGAGTAATAATTATACTAATAATTATAATGGTAATTATTATAAATACATTAATTATAATAATTATAATAATTATAATAATATTTTTTTCGAGGGGGGGCAACCTCATTCCCAGGGCTTCTCCCTCAGGTGGGGGCGGGGCGGTAGGGAAAGCCCCGCCCCCAAATGAGGGAGAAGCCCTGGGAACGAGGTTGCGAGGCGAGGGGAGAGGGGAATCTTGACCAGTGTTACACGGCATTATTGATTGCCGTCTTTACCTAAGTTATAAGTACTACAACAAAAATAAGACGCAAACGGCGGCGTGACAAACATAAACAAGCGCATTGTTTGAAATTACTTACTTGACGTTTCGTATGCTTCGACATGCATCCTCAGAAGTGACTGTTAACTAATTGTTAATTTATTAATAAATCATTATTAATTAATCATTAGTTCAAATTTGCAGTCAACAGTCACTTCTGAGGATGTATATCGAAAGCTATGAAACGTCCAGCAAATAATTACAAACAATGGGCTTGCTTATGTTTGTCACCACTGCTTTTTTTAATTCTCTCTTTGTCTTGCGCTCTAACTTGATGTTGCTTTGCGATCACTTCTCTGACAGCCATGAGCTTGGTTATCGTTGTTTTGCCATTCGTGTTCTCCTCATTCTTTTTCGTCTTTTTCTTGTTTGTCTTCTTCCTCATTGTCGTCCCGTGATGTTTTCCTTATTCGTAAGCGTGATGCATCCCGTCGTTTGTCCAAAGGCGCTTGCAGACATCGTGTCTTCTTTACAGTGGGTTTACTTGCCGGGATTTTGCCCGCCCGCCAACTGCGCAAGTAGATAAGGACGGTTTCTTGGTAGTTAATTCGCATTTGTAAGTTCAAACAAAATTATTGCTTTGCTAAGCAGATACAAATCCCAATGTGCCTGGATAGTTTTTTTTTAGTCTCTGATTTTCCTATGCTCACTAAGGAACTGCTTGACTGTTCAAGTAAGGATTCTTTAATTTGCGGCAAAACAACCTTTCGTTACGCAGCAACGTCTGAAGACAGCGCCATTAATATTACAGCCTTGCCAAACAGCACGATCGAGCTTTCCTCTCGCAGACAGCCGATCTGATTTCGCTGCTCGTAACACCCAAACGCTGATTCTTACCGGTTCAAACAAAAAAAAAAAAAACCGTGAAGTAATGAAGTTAGACGGCGACTGTCGTTTGCAGTCTGAACGAAGACCTCAGACATTTTTCAATAACGCAAATCGCTTAGCTAAACTGGCTTTGATTGGGCATAAAAACCGACGACAGTCAATGTAATTTCCCGCCAGGAAAACGCGGCTTGACAAATGCAACGCTGGCCATTCAATTTCCCGCCACCCCCCGTCCCCAAATGCCGTCTTTCCTCCCCACCTCCACCCCGACAGTCTGTACCGGCAGGCGTACGTGCCGTCTCCCTTATATTTCAAAGTGGTAAGCGATTATAATATTCCTTTTTTCCCGATGCAAACACTCTTCAAACAATTTTTCATCAAAACTGTTTTTCCACGGCTTGCATTACTTTCAGGTAGGAATGGAGATTCTCTATAAAGGAAAAGCAGTGGAACCAATAAAGAAAGTGCGCTCTGATGATAGTTATCTTCGTTTAACAATTGAGGACGTGATTGTTCTACGTATCAATAAAATATTAATTAGCGGCTTCTATAGATTATTACGTACGAAATCCCACATGACATCTCGGGCAAACCGCGCCAAATTCCGAAATGCAACTACAGCTGTCATTTGGAAGGCGTTACTTTGAAAAGAGCATTCATCACCCTTAAACCGTTCTTTGAAAAACAAAACTAATGGCATTCTATTCAACTCAGTTGACCGAATTGTGAACACCAACTCCAACAATGGAAAGAAAGCCTTTGTTGCAGAACTTTAAAAAGTGTACGTGTACGCGCATTTCATAGAACATGACCTGCATGGGTACTGTAAGATGCGGGTACCTGTGTTTTAATAATGATTTATTTATTTAGAATGCTGACGTTTAATTGATTATAATGTGTAATTGCGGGCAAGGAGGTGGGGGTGGGGGGGGGGGGGTGGGGGGGTGTTGGGGAGAGTGACGAAGTTGCGAGGAGTAGAAAAAAGTTTCTGTAGTGTTTTCTGAGTCCAATTTATCATTGAGCTCGCATAACAAGCACTGAGCAATGGTAAAGAATTACATCACGCAGCAAGCGGGAGATATTTTATTTACACTATCTTAAACGAATTATCCCTCCCTTTCCCCCACCCCCAACCCCAAACCAAAAAAACCGATCTTCTCCCTCATAGTCAAAAATACCATAACCGGATATGGAAAATGACTGCTTTATGCTTATCTTTTCTTCTTATATTGAAATGTCTTCATGTACTTCCGGTTGGAAGAAACAAGGGCGACATCAAAATCCCAGTAACAATAGACCTTATTCCAAAATGTCCGTCATTTAAATGTTCTTTTGTTTTTATTCAAATTAGCTCTAGATGCCTCGTTCTTGAGCTGAAAAATCAAAAGAATATTTTGCCTTGAACGAGGCATCAAGGCTTAATTTCAATAAAAACAAAAGAATATCTAAATGGCGGCCATTTTGGAATAAGGTGTATGTTAACCCTAAGGTTTCCAGAATGCGATTTCCAGAACTTCAAAACATGATCAGCTCCAAGCGATAAAGAACTGAATCCTTCAAATTTTTGAACTTGTTCTCTTTACAGGACAAATACATAACTTGTACAGGTCAAAAACCGAAAACTAGCTAACTCAAAGTATAAACCATTTGAGAATACTTATCGTTGAGTCAGTCCTGACATGAACGTGTTTACTGCGACAAAAGATGAACCAAGTACCTCCCGTCTGCCAGTTCTGCTTATTACAAGTTAGAAAGCTCGCAAAGAGTTGTTCATATTAACTGCAGGTTCCCATGATGAAGCTTCACTGGTTTGGTAGGCTTAAAACAGCAGATTCTCCCTCCAACAACAGTTAACTCGTAACCTACACTGTATACACATCAGAACGCCTTGTAACTGCAATAGGAGATTAGAATGGGTGTGGATTAAAATTTCATCAAACGCGGCTCCTGCCTGAAAGTATTTTTGCACAAACGTGTCAAAAAAGCAAGACACGTTTTCATTGGTTCAACCTGTCCCAGAGGTAAAAAGGAACTTTCATTATGCACAACGTCCAAACCAAGGTGCCAAAAAACAAGTTGATTCTTTTGGGAACGAGATATTGTTCAAAAATCGAAATTTTGCATACTGTCAGCACTGACCAGAAGAATTACGTCATGAAATAAACGTCTCATTCCAAAAAACCCCGTGTATTATTCAAATTGCAAATTGTGACAAATAAAAAGATACGAGAAAAACGAAAAAGAGGAAAATTTAAAGTGAAATATAAGACTACTCAATAAAATTCCGGGATATATTATCGCACCATGTTAACTAACAAACGCCTACAACATCAATTTTTCAAAACATTTCAACTTTGCAGATTCCACAAAACCTATATCAGCATGATTGGTATCACAATCAAGTATGATAGCGTTGGGTTATTTATAAAGGAAAACTAAATTGAAAGCGTTCCAGCAAACAGCAAGAAAGGGAAAACTATTTACAAGAAAAGAATTGAAAAAAACATTGTCGTGAACGAACCCCTTTTATTCATTTCGTCTTCTCGAAGGAATGGCCTGAATTCGGTTAATTGTTCAAAACAGAGTTAACCATTCTTTACTTACGCATTTGGTTTCAGATCAATGGTGAATTTATGTAAGATAATTTATATCCGAAGGAAGATTGCTGTCAATACCTTTGCTCTCACGAAGGACTAACGCTGGAAATCGGGATCCCTGCTTTACTCACCCACAGCCTCAGCGCTGATACGTGCCAACTGAGAGTAAACCTGTTAGCTCATCGATTTTAGTTATTTCGTGACCAGATTATTCCCAGTCCTGCTTATTAATGAGAAATTTTGGCTGTGAAGGAGAAAGGGAGTGAGCAGCAAGCAAGTCTGACAAAAATATTAACGAGAAGGAAATAATCCTTTGTTCATACCCGATATTTACACCCTCCTTTCTCTGTGTGCCACGGGGGACGAGGTCTGACATAGAGGCAGAATTGTAATAGATAGACAAAGAGTGTAAATGAATTAATTAAAGGGGCGGAGTTATTTCCAGTTCCAGCCAGAGCGATCAGCCTTAGCTCTTGCAATTCTTGGCTTGCTCCTGACGTCATGGTGACCATGTTAGTGTACCAAAACAATAGCGAAAAAGTCTTTTGGGAATTTGGCTCTATTATTATGCAAAACGCGAGCAACATTATCACGTCTAGTGATTTATTTTCTTTAACTTTTAATTTAGCATTGATCTCAATGTTTATCTGATCAGAGAATGACTGTAAACGTTGGTTTGACCTAATAACCATAAATTCGGTCTAACTCAGTTTGTTAGAAATAAGCCATAGATTAAGACTTCTTAACTCTGAGTTTAAACCATTCTCAAGATCAGTAAATGTGCTGGCCGCAAAGGTTATGTTAGCAAACATCCTTGGGGAGGTCAACCTAAGGCAATTTGGCAGATCGTTAATACAAACTAGACAGCCATTCATTGCCAAGATCTTCGTAGTTCCTCTATCCAAGTTGGCTACCTCCTCCATTGTCCAGTCCACAATCCCCGCACTGTAGCGTACTACACCTACAGCCCAGGTATTGATGCCATCGATCAAATTTGCTCCATTGAGTTTTGATATACACAACCTATTAACTCTGCTGATATACTCCGATGTTATCTTGCCTTTCATTTTGGTGTTGATTATTATTACTATTATTACTATTACTATTACTATTATTACTATTACTATTACTATTACTATTATTATTATTATTATTATTTCACGGAGCTTTATGGCACTTCGAGTTAATTTACTAAGCAGTGATATGACCGTACTAGTGGAGAAATGCTAACAGTCTTAGACCAATTTAACCTATCATACGCTTTTACGGGTTCCTTACCGTAGTGGCCACAGATGAATCCGTATTTCTTGGTTAATTTAGAATACGATTCTTTGAACCCTTTCTCTCATCAGTAGCTTTCGTCGAGCAGGTCTCCCAGTGGATACCTTCGGAAACAGAATTAAAAGTTAGGGGAATCAACTGGTGGCAGGGGGAAGGGTGGTTGACGAAGGGAGCGGAGGATGGGGTGAAGGGGAGGGCGGAGGGGTGTTTTGTGTATATCCTCTGTTTTGCTAAGATATTTGTATGCTCGCGGAGGGTGTTAGCCTTTGTGCTGCAGGTGTTTTACCACTGCAGGTGGAACGAAAGTTACGACCCCGACGAAAACAACAAATAAACCTTTTCGAAAAAAAATCTTGTGAAGCATATCAAGAAACACTGAAAAGCAGTAATTTTGTCAAGGGCTTCTTGTAAAGTTAAGCAGCTTGATACTTAAAGATTTTGATTGATCCCGATTCGATACAGGTATTTCCTCTTTAGAATCCCTGTTTTGTCAAGTGAAATTAAATTAGAAAACTCTGGAACCTGAGGCGTTGAATAAATAATTCACATCATGAATATTATTTTTCTTATCAACAAAATATTTAGTGACTTTTACCAGAGTTATTCTATACATCTTCAAAATGGGGAATTTGACTTGACAAACGATGTTTTGTCTAAAGTCACTGGTGATTTTGACTGTCTGCGCCTATCACTACAGCATTTTCATGGCATTTGGATCAAACATCATGATAAGAGAACCCGCCAAAAGACAAACAATTCCACCGAACGCTCTAAAAGTTTCAACTCGAGTTCCCAGTAATTTTTCGTCTTTAATGAACCTGTTATCTTCTTGGCTGCACATAAAGGACGGTGTACACCCAAAGAGGCGACAATTACAATTAAAAGACTTAGATGATGACGGTTTTTTTGACAGCGCGAACGAACCCACAGACGTGCTCGATTTGGATGGAAGAGATGGCGATGACTATGCGACCTCCAGACAGGTTATCTTTGAGCCGAGGGAGGTCAAGACATTACGGCTTCCACACCCTTATACTTTTGAGCCCTTGCATTCAAATTGGGAATCGCGAATAGAGCCTTTGAGCGAGTATCCAAGACCTCATCACGTGCACCACTTTAAAGGATTTCCAGTGCCTGTTCGAGTACTTAAATATGAACATATTCCAGAGCCTTATTATGTTCCTTACAAACCTACTCCCGATTACACTGTATTACATGTGCATGTTTCAGATCCAGGTCTGTATGAACAAAGCTATCTTGGATAATTCTTACAAAAGACCACTTCTTACCTTTGTCAAGGTCAAGTGACTTTAAATCGACATCTGTTCTCAGATACTTCAGTAGTTTGGTTGCCTCCTTTAGTTGAAATTGGTTTATTGCTTAATTAAGGTAGTCCAATCGTATACGTACTATTTATGCTTTTCAGACTTAAAACGATTGTTGCTCTCTCAGTGAGCAGCCAATTCCATCCGATTACAAACAAAAGCTGATGGAAGTACTTGGTACATAAATTGAACTTGATTTTATCACTGTTCTTTTTTATTAATTCTACAGTAAACCCCTGCATGAATGGAGGCCTTCCGTTGTCCAGCCAGTTTGGTTATCATTGTCTGTGTTCGAAAGACTACCATGGAAGGTTTTGTGATGGTGAGCAGAATTTATACTTAAGCGCATATGTTTTGTGAGTTATGTCGGAAGCCAACCGGAAGAGAGACGTTTTCCGTTTCAAGCTCCGAGTGCCTACTCCTACAACAACGATTTCTCAAAGACATGCCGAGCGAGATCTTTGCTCGAGAAAACTTCTGTTCCGGTTTGCGTTCGTCGTTCAAAAGTGATCGCATTTGCTTTAGCTTTCTGTTACTCGGCGAATCGCAGTAATCATGTGACTAACTAGCATCCTGCCTTGGGAGAAACTAGTTGATGTATGTTACCAAGACCGGGATAAGATCGAGCCTAAGGAGCCCTCAAAACATGTGTGGGACTTTACAATATACTTATTTCGAAATCTACACCATTCTTGGGTTAAAGCCTCATGTTTGCTACAAGATAGGGCGTTAATAGGGCTTAACGCTTTCAAAATAAGAAACAAGCAAAATGCGCGTTGTTTACTGTTTGCTCAAGAAATTAAATATTATACTGTCCACAGCCAAGCTGTATTGTTCATCGAGTCCTTGTCAAAACGGAGGCGTGTGTGAAGAAATAGAAAACAATTATCAGTGCCAATGCAAGACTGGATACCTTGGCTACAATTGTGAAGGTAATTATATAACCTAAGAAAACGTAGTGTTATCAAAAGACTATAACTTTAAGTAGGTTAAAGCCTTACGGTTCATGTTGTTTTAAAATACAACCACATTGCGTCTCCAAGATAACCTTAAGCTGTCATTGCTAAAGGAATCAAATCGCTTTGTGTACTGAAGGTAACTCGAGTCACTCTCGAAGTGCGGATTCCACTATCAAAATTCCAGGTTTTGCTCTCCCGATTCTTCTGAATGGAGTCAAGATTCCAAAGGCGGCTGAATTCCATTGATTGTGAGAATCCGGATTCTAAAGCCCAGGATTTCAATTCCATGACCAAAATTTCCTGTAATTTCAAATGATAATGACGACCAAGTTCTTCCTGGATAATATGTTGAAGCATTCACTATCAAGCTATTTCAGGATTACATACTATATACTCGTCCCAGTTAACAAATAAATAATATGCAAAAATTTGGTTTTATCAACGGAGTTGATAATGTAAATTGGCCACCGTACAGAGATTCTAAAAGCTGACGTTTCGAGCGTTAGCCCTTCGCTCTGACGAAGGGCTAACGCTTGAAACGTCAGCTTTTAGAATCTCTGTACGGTGGCCAATTTACATTATCAACTCCGTTGATAAAACCAAATTTTTGTATACTACTTCCCCACCGACGCAGCACCACAGTTTCTTTAGAAACTACCCCTTCATTCAAATAAATAATATGGTCCACTTGGTTTTAGAAAAGAATGTATGCAGACCAAACCCTTGCATGAACGACGGGCAATGTGTAGAAACTTCAAACAGTTACAGATGTTTCTGTCGACCTGGATTCATTGGTAAGGACTGTGAAGGTCAGTTAACTTGAATTTTGTTGTTTCCTTCAACCCTATTTAATATCTCACAATCCTAAAACGATCACTCTCACACCAGCATGGTGGGTGCTAGCAACAGCCAGCTGTGGCGTTGGTCTATTTTCTTCAGCTATCACATGCAACGTTGTAGGTGGTATCGAACCAAGTCCCATCTGGTTAAAAAGCGACGATTCTTTCTTCAGGACTGGGGTATGGCTCAATCATGGCACCGTTCTCCTAGTCTGCTAGAGTTCTTCTTTTTCTGATCGCTCATGGATACTGACAAGGACGCAAATATTACGTTGTTAGGGGCGATTTACACGATACGATTTTGTCGCATGCGACAAGCTCACGACAGGCCTACGACATGACTTACGATTGTCGCAGCGTTTTAAAACATGTTTTAAAATGCTACGACATTTTTTCTGACGTACACAACAATCGTAAATCATGTCGTGGGCCTGTCGTAAGCCGATGTCGCATGCGACAAAATCGTACCGTGTAAATCGGCCCTTAGCGTGTCTTTAAAATAATATTTAGGCCTGCTCTGGTATCGTCAGAGATACACACCATAGAAATGAGACCCACGTCGATTTTTGTAAGCGTTACTAAGTGTCGTCTTAACCTTCTTAACCGTCTCAACATGCTGGCAATAAACGTCACAAAGTGTCTCCGTAAGGGCCGATTTACACGATACGATTTTTGTCGCATGCGACAAGCTCACGACAGGCCTTCGACATGACTTAAGATTGTCGCAGCGTTTTAAAACATGTTTTAAAATGCTACGACATTTTTTCTGACGTACACAACAATCGTAAATCATGTCGTGAGCCTGTCGTAAGCCGTTGTCACATGCGACAAAAATCGTACCGTGTAAATCAGCCCTAACTCTACTTCATAACAAAAACAAGGCACAAACAGTTACCAAAATCCCAACTGGGGCTTGGACTTTTGGGACGCTTCGTCACTTCTATCAAAACGGAGCTGCGATGTCGTTGCTCAAAGGCCACTTAACTTTATCCAATGGATAAGTTACTATCCGAGAGTCTTAATCTGTGCAATATATATTGCAGTATTTTCTCACACACTAAAGCAACGTCCAAGTAAATAAATGGCAAGTACAAAAACCTTGGCCAAGGTTTAACGTGAAGTATATTTTTTAATCATACTATGGATAATGACTTATCCATTGCATAAGGTTATATGGTCTTTGAACAACCGAAGCCTGGATAAAAGAACGTTATTTTAGCCAGTTTAACTAAATCATGTTTGAATAACAGATCTAGATTACTGTGACCCAAATCCTTGTCAAAATGGTGGCGTCTGTGAACAGAGACTAGGATTTCACGAATGCATTTGCAGCGAGGCTTACAAAGGAAAAGTTTGCGAACGTAAGTAACAAGTTAGTGTGACACATAGTTTACAGAAAAAGTTGGACGAAGTCTAAATGTACAGATGTTTATAAAACTAACCGATAATGCAACCCTTTGCCATTGATCTCGAAAAAGAAACAGCACTTTGTTGTACGACACACGTTGACCTCATTCTTCATTCCAAGGCAACCGCATTGGGAAGGAAACCGTTTGGGTGTTTAAAAATCTACAATCTGCTTTTTTTTCGAAGCTGATATGTTTGGCCAGGGTGATAAGAACTTTTCAAAAGGAACGAGACGCGCGCATGAATGGCGATGACTTCGAATATGAACCTTTACACAAAAGTAGAAAAAGCTACCTGTTTCGTCATCTATTCGCGTATTTCTATGTAAAGCAAAGAATTCAAAGTTCACATGCATGTCTTGTTTTATGTTATCCAGTAAAAAGGATATGTTTCTCAAATCCTTGTAAGAATGGTGGGCAGTGCATAGAAGATGACCCAAGTTACCCGTGTATTTGTCCCAGAGGATACAGCCCTCCACACTGTAAAGGTAAGGCTATGCTTATTACATGACCATTATATAATTAAATGAGACCATTACATTTTACACAGAAGAGGAACATCACCATTTAATCTATTATTATTACTACTAATGGAAACTCTAATTAAAAACTTGTTTTTCCACAGAAATGTACTTGTACGGAATTTGTACTGAAATGATGTACGCGTACCTAAGATAGCTTTGTGTGTTTGTCTTAAATTGATTGTCTTTAATTTTCCCTTTAACAAGTTCATGTTTGTGACTCGAGCCCGTGTCAAAATGGTGGGAGATGTGTTCCAAATAAAGAAGGAAATTACTGGACATATCGCTGCAAGTGTTCACTGCTCTTCAAAGGCCAAAGGTGTGAACGTAAGTGTTCATAAAAGTGTTTATAATTTTTAGTGCCACTACTAGCATCGCTGCAGCGATGATAGAGATTCGCGCGCTTTGAAATGTCTAGAATTACACTGTATCCCTCTAAATTAGCCCACGAAAAAGACTGTCATATTGATATTCCTTAAGTACTGTTTAATAACAGCAGGAGTGCCAGTTTTATTGGATTTTAAGCCATGAGGGGAAGCCGTGTGGTTTTATACCCCACAAAACACGATGTGCGAGTTTATTGAACGGCTTCAAAAACATTCCTCAAAGAGCGTGTCCCTCTGAAGTCCGGAAAAAAAGGTTCAATTTGTGAGACGAGAACATTTGTACTGATACAAGAAAAACAAGGTGTACCTTCAAGGGAAGCTATGATCCTCGCAGTTATGAATCGATGTGGTAGGAACCAGTGACCTGGCGATATCGGTGCGACGCTCTAACCAACTGAGCTATGAAGCCACTGACGTTGGGAGCTGGTCATTTGCGTGTTCTAATCTTCCCGTGGGTTCTTTACGCAATTGCAAAAATTGCGTTCATAACTGCGAGGATCATAGTATCACTTTGTTTCATATCAGCAGTTCATATATGATCCATTTCATATATCATTTCATCGTTGATTCATTCCTCACGGGAACATTAGAACCCACAAATGACCAGCTCCCAACGTCCGTGGCTTTATAGCTCAGTTGGTTAGAGCGTCGCACCGGTATCGCGAGGTCACGGGTTCAAACCCCTTTGAAGTTCTGAATTTTTTAGGCTTCTTTACGCAATTGCAAAAATTGCGTTCATTACTGCGAGGATCATAGCTTCCCTTGATTTCATATCCGCAGTTCATATGTGATCCATTTCATATATCATTTCAAGGTACCGATATGCCTTATTAGCATGCTTCATATAAAGAATTCTAATGAGTGTTTTATCAGTTTTTAATATATACTAAAACATCGGATAGCGTTGAAGGTGCGCCCTGATTGACCACTCAAACGTCGAATATTCTTTGCTAGTGATAGATATTTACTGTCCGTAAATGCCCGAAGGAAATTTACACCTTATGCATTCACATGTTTTAAAGTATCATTTTCTGTAGACTTTCTTCTTAGTTTCTCAGTTACTAGAGACAAACGATGTGGATAGTGAGGGAAGAAAGTGCTGGAAAAGATTTCCGTTGTTGGATGCTTTAGTTTAGTTGTTGATAGGACGATCGTCAGATCACATTAGTTCGAAATTGAAAGGTGATTGAACTTATTTCTGTCTCGCCAGTTCCAAATCCATGTGTGGCAAATCCCTGCTTAAACGGTGGAACATGCATTGATACCTATAGTAAATATACCGGTTTCCCAAAGGACTGGGACATAGGATATTTGCACTACTACTGCGCATGCCCACCGGAATATTCGGGACAAAAATGCGAAGGTAAATTAACAATAGACCAAATCATCTAACTCGATGTTGTACCCAATTCAAATCTCCCGGGATTAAGATTCTTTGTGTATTGTATTTGCATGATAATGGAGCATTCATATTTAAATGATACGAAAATACCTGGAACAAAACGTTTTATTAGCAAGGGGTTTGAATTGGGTACAACATGGAGTTAGCCGATTAGGTCTATTAATGATACTTATATGAAACATGGAAAAATATTTGTCAATGCCGGAACATATGATGCTGACGAAAACGAATCGAAGATGACGACGTTAACGATGATGATGATGATAATGATGATGACAATGACGATGACCATCATGACGACGTTGTTGCTGATTACGATGGAGACGATGATGATTCTTCTATTATATGCGAGGTTGATAAGATATGAGGGGATGATGCTACAAGACGGACAAAATGCCTTAGCGGTCCTTAGCTATTCTGCCCACGTACATACTGAGAGTCTTTTTTGTAAAGTATCTTTTTAACTCCTGGTCTGTTATATATAAACTTCAACAGAAAATTTGTGTCTCAAATGCAACGCAAATGCCTCCTGTGTTCATGGGAGGTGCATTTGTAATGAAGGATTCAGAGGAGATGGCTTCAAATGCACCGGTATGTTTTACAAAGTAGTTTCGTCTTTTAAAAGGTCTTTCATATTTAAAGAAGCAGAACGAAACAAACGCAATGACGGCAATGATGCCAATGCTACCGATGACACGCAATGACGGCAGGCTCTTATTCCCAGACGAGCTTGAGCTTGAGTGAGGCTCCAGCACTTGGCTAAGTAGCCTGACTTCTGGCTGTTATACACTATTGTGGTCTCATTCACACAGAAGCCCTTCCAGCTAATCCTGCCAAGCCGACCACATGCTGAAAAGGTCAGACCACAACACCGGGAACACTGTCCCCTACTCTTTTCGAATAGTGTGTGGGATCTTTAACGTCCCAATGAACAAGGGTTGTGAGACGGGACCTCCGGCTAATCGTCTTTATCCGAGAAGACTAGAGAGTTTAACCATTTGCAAATGTAATTACAAAGGCAGCACTTTCTCCTCAGTTATTTCAAGACCCTGAGCTTGGTCCGGCCGGAGTTGAACTCACGAACTCCCGCGTGACAGCCCGGTGCTCAACCAACTGAGCCACCGGTGCGCGGTGCGAGGTTGCAAAGCATAATGACACATTAGCTTCTACTTTATAGTAACTACCCTCCTTACGACTATAACGTGATTGTTATGTTGTATTAACGTTCTTCAATTTTCTTCATACATTTGTCAAGTCATTCACGACCCGTGCTTTCCAAGCCCATGCCAAAACAATGGAACGTGCACTAAAGGCCCCGATCAAAGCTTCGATTGCACATGCCCAAAGGGATATTACCCGCCACTTTGTGAAAGTGAGTATAAAAGTTTGTGGTAGCATATACAATTATTACCTTGTATAATTCCATGCTAACTGAACTTCATTCCTTGGACTCTTAATGGCGAAAGGAACAAACTGTAACAAAAAAAAATTAATAAGTGAATGAACAGGACAAGCAAAGCATCTACATCAAATATGCAAATTTAAAGCACTCGTTATATATTTAGGCGTAAATAACTGATAAGGGTTTGACCCCGAGGCTATTTTCTCTCTTAGTTTCACGGCTGTAAATTTGGGGTCCCCATCCGAACATATATTAAGGACGGTGCCTACCATTGTTATTGCACATACGTTCTGTGCATCTCCAGATATACGGGTTTCCTATTGCTGGTGCTTATTAATACAGAGATATTTTTGCGCGGTTCAAAACTATGCGGAGAAAGCAGAACTCAGCAAGTGATCTTGGTATCCAAAAAGAAAATTGGGGATAAACACGCATTTTTCAGAGATAATTGAGCTTCAATTTGGAAAAGAACGCCGAACGTTGCTAAAAATGCGCATAAAATCGATCAGATGATAAATGGGAAAAAGTAATTTAAAATTTAATAAAAAGGGTCCTGAACGGAATTACAGGCCAATGAAAGAAAGTTATCGAAATCTTTTACATCAATTTTACAGTAGACCAGCTTTTGATAATACGAATCCATAAATTGAATTTTTTTTTTTTGGGGGGGGGGGGGGTAAGGTCGTACCTCTTGTTGAACACTATATTTCATTGGCTGTACAGTGTCGTACTTCCTATTGTTTTCTGTGCTAAACCCATTGTTATCTTTTATCGTTCTATTGTTCTTTTGGCCAATCCTGAAGCCCGTTCAATGAGGTATGATATGACCCTTTTTTTGGTACGTTTAGTTTGGGCTGCCGAGTTCAAAGAGGTTTTCACAACTCATTTGAAGTTTAGAAAAAAAAACCTTTTCCCCTTTTCTGGCTCATGAGTTATCATTCATTTACTTCAGAGCCACCAAATGACATGTGCAGACCAAATCCTTGCAAAAACCGTGGAATTTGTGTAAACGAAGGAGGTGCCTTCCGCTGCATTTGTCCAGCGGATTTTTTGCCACCAGACTGCACAAACAGTAAGTATGTATCCCTGTCAAGAAACGTCGGATGAGAGGGGTGGAAAGGGGCTGAAAGGTAGTAATTGAAAATATTCTTTCACTTCCAGACGATTTGTAATCAAATTCTAGCAAATTTTGCGATACGAAAATGAGAATAAATGTCAATTGAGGGATATTCAATAGAAACTCACGTTTCGCAAAAGGAAAAGACATCAGAGTACTTAACAAGAGGTCCCTTAGTCCCTTATTCGGACCTGTGAGTTAAAAACGCAGAAGAGGTCTGTTCAGGACACTATAAACTCATTTAACAGGAAGTCTAAATAGACATGAGCTGTGTTTCATTTACAAAGAAACGGAAGAGTGAATTCCTTGGGATTTGAGTTTTGCTGACTATTTCTTCATTCGTACATTTAGAAACTGTAGACCCATGCATTCCCAATCCCTGTCAAAACAGGGCAAAGTGTCATCCCTCGAAGGACAAGAAAAGCTTCATTTGCCAGTGTGAAGGACGATTCAAGCCTCCTCTTTGTAGTAAGCTCAAAGTTGCTTCATTTATGTTTAAAAAAATCGAATCAGTCAACGAGTCAGCCAGCAAATCGTTTAGCTATATGATCAGTTACACAGAAAGAATGGGTGAATAAGGCAGTTGGAAAGTGTGTTCACCACTGAGCGAGTCAGTCAGTCAGTCAGTCAGTCAGCCATCTATGAACACATATAAATCACGAGTTATGTCGCGAATCAATAGCATGCCCCCTCTTTGTATACACTATCTGTTCTGCAGTTAGTTCTGACTTTGTATGATTGCTTTCAATTGACTATTTTTCTTTGAAAATAGCGTGTGATTGTCCCAAAGGCGACCTCCGCAACAATCCTCCGATTCTTCCACAGCGCTGCAAAGAAACTGGGGACTGTTACTGCCCTGCGTCCGCAGATGGAAAGGAGTACAGTGAAACATCGAAAGGTTGCGAGCGAGCGAGTGAGTAAAGTAACATGCAAATTATAACCCGTACCTGCCTCCCCTCAAAAAAACGTTGTATTGTTCGTGACAGGAATGGATGCTCCAAAATAAGGTGAGACACATAGTATTGTGTATATAAAGTGCCAAACTATCTCAGTAAAGTTTTGCTAAGTGTAAAAGAATCTGTGAAAAGAAAGTGTCACTAGAACTGCAAGGGCAGAATCTAGGGGGAGGGCGCAGAGGGTGCGCACACCCCCCCCCCCGAAAAAAAAAAGGCAGTCAGCTACGCCATTCATTATTGATGCACCCCCTCCTAAAAAACTCTTGGATCCCACCCTCCTTAGCTCAACAATTTATGAAAGCTAACCATTTCGACTCAGCGCTTAATTCTTATTATTAGAGATTAGTGCTTAACCCAGCAGTCATTCTCAGCCTAAACAGAGTGCTGTGTATCTGCCAAAGCGGGTTAACACTGAGGTTGTCAGGTATTTCCAAGTAACTTGTCACGAAATGTCTCACCTTATTTTGGAGAATCCATTCGAGTCATAACCATACAGTATGAGTGAAAGATCTGATTGTGTGGCAGCATGTACGACTGCTTGCCTAGAGAATCCGCTTATGTTGAATCGGGATTGCAGGGTGGTGGTTTAATTGAAAGAGTTAATCAGTACTCAGGAAACTCATTTTTGTACGATCGATATGGAAGATTAATTAACGTGTTGTCACGGACAGCTAAAAGAAATGCAGTATTCAGGTCACTGTTAACTGAGACTCAGCATCAAGATCACGTGTATAGCTTTAAAAACCCGGGACAGTTCACGTGCTACGTGAATTAATTTTCTGTACCCAAAGTACAAAATGACTCTTCTGAATACAGGTGAATTAAATGGTGCGTTTTTGTTAAACTGTCAGCCTGATAAACAATTAATGAGGTTTAAAACACTTATTACATATTGTTGTGCCAGTCTTCTTTGGTGAGACGGAATAAGTATATTGTAGGATTACTTGTTCAATCCCATGCCGTGCATACTTCAGGTGCCAAAACGGCTTGCTTAGTTGGTTGTGAGGATTAAAAGAAGCATAAAAATTAAACTCTTACAGTTCCACACGACGTGGTTCCTTCTTTGTTTTGCATAAATATCATTGGGCAAGGAACGAGAAGTAAATGTAATAGGTCAGTTATATTGGAGGCACGCTGGTTTCCGTCAGCTAACGTGAAAAACTGGAATTTCTAGAAGAATGCCTTCTTCGCTCATCATGTCGCCCTTAAAACGTACCCCTTTAATACTGGTTTTCTTTCTCTCTTTCTTCTTTTGCAGGAGGGAACCCCTGTAGCAGCAATCCGTGTCAAAATGACGGCAGGTGCTTTGTCAATGACGACAAACTATCGTTCTTTTGTCAATGTCCTGACGAATGTTCTGGTGAACTTTGCCAAAACTGCAATTGTAAGTGTATGGTTGCATCTCTGTTTGATTCAAAACTGTAAGATAGGTAGAAGTGGAAAACGCAAAACAGATAGGACATATTTTGCAATAGTAATGGGGCTTGAATCGTGAAATTGGATGCTTTCTTAGCACGACCAGTGCGTTCTGGACACTGGAAAGCTAGATTTAAGACAAAATGAAATATGGAACAATATGAGATTGGATAAAATTTTAAAATAAGAAACTGATGTCCATTTCAGAATAGTTTAAAGTTTCACGAAATGAGATTTAATGTTGTCAAAAAATTTATATTAAGGACCAACCAGAGTCGGTGTCAAAACTTTCTGAAGAAAGATTCCAATTTTAATCACATTTCTCTCAAATTATATATGGGGATATCAAGCTGACAAGATCTGTACACCCAAACACTGTAAAAATGGTGGAACATGCATAGTCGTGGGAAGAAAGCCATTCTGCAAATGTCCATTAGGATATCAACCGCCCAACTGCGTCACTAAATACATGCAAGGTAAGATTTACTCAAAGTGTGTACCATAAATAACCCTGTGCAAGACATTAAACTGATCCTACGAACATTCACGCTAGTTTCAAGAAAGAGAACGATCAAGATGACGAAACCTTCGTCAAGGATTAATCTCTGGTCTACAGAACGTAATGGTTGGATCATAAAACGCTCCATTGTCTGAAACATTACTGAAGCAATTGCATTTAATTATCAGAACACAACGCATGTCATCCAAACCCATGTCAGAATGGCGGGTCTTGCAGAAACGTTGGACTTCATAAACACAAATGCATCTGCACGGCACAGTATAGTGGAATCAATTGCGAACGTAAGTCAAAAGGCCAAGTAATAAATGTGCTTTTTCGATGATAATGGTGACACTAATGTGACGACGATTACGATGGTGCTGGTGGTCGTCATCCTCCTCAATCATCGTCGTCACTACTGTGGTCCTTAACAATTTCTTCACAATAAATATATCACGTTGATGATAATGATGACGACGATGATGCTAGTGCAGTCGACTGTCCTCATACCCAGTCATCATCATCATCATCATCATCATCATCATCATCGTTGTTTTGTAATTGTATATATTATTTATACCGATTATACTATATTTGTACCCATTCATGCATTTCCTCCTGACCTTTAAATGTGATATTCTATTAGTGAATGGGCATCCGATTAATTTAGCTTGGGTGCCCTGTTACCGACTTTTTCTGTTATATTTATAACATCTTGTATCACTTGTGTCTTATAAAGGTACGAATATATAAGTTATTATTGTTGCCAACAATTTCTTCTAGGCGGTAATATCGAACGGATGACTTGTGGCCCATACGCAAACTTGTAGAACAGAGCGAAATCGGGGTACGGAAGTAGCACAGAATTAAAAAACAATGACGATTTAAGGCGATCATTGCCTGATTTCAAGCCGAAGGTACGAGTCTAAATTATGGGATTAGCAACTATTGATGCACATAGAAAGAGCACACCGATATTTACAAAATCCCCAAGTTTGATGTTAATCGTGCTAAAAATTAACTTTGACTGAGATACAGCCATTTAATTACATCAAAATTTACAAAGAAATGTTTGGTCGTCGAGACGCAGCGTCCGGATGGCTATACATTTCTTCGTAAATTTTGTCGTTTTGAAATGGCTGTATCTAGCTTAATATTGGGTCTATTAAAACCATACTTACTAATCCCATAATTTGCAGATTCGTACCTTGCCCGTCTCGGCTTGAAATCAGGCAATGATGTCGTCGTCGCTGACGGTAAAGCCGACGATGATAGTGAAACAATGCTGCTTAGAAGAAACAACTCTAAGCTTTTTAAAGCCGAATTAAGAGTCATGTCAGGCTTAAACTTGAAAGCTTGATTTGCTTGTAATTTTTTCTTCAAAGGAGACAAATGCATGGACTGTGACGTCCAAGCTAACTGCGTCAATGGACGCTGCAAATGCCGACGTGGATACACAGGGAGCGGACACAGAGGCGATTGTAAGCTAAGTAAGTAACTTGAAAGACCGCTATTTCATTGGTTTTCGATCAAGGCCCAGTGATCAATACGCTTAACGTACATCCCGATCCTATCTGATTACCAACTGTTTTTTTTTTTGGGTGGTCCCGAAC
Organism: Montipora capitata; assembly: GCA_949126865.1. NCBI lineage: Eukaryota > Metazoa > Cnidaria > Anthozoa > Scleractinia > Acroporidae > Montipora > Montipora capitata. The sequence continues at coordinate 42,536,477 of OX421453.1, read as the reverse complement.
TCAACTACCCAGGTTTACACTGATAATGACACGCCAAGTTTTTCAAACTGTAGAGGGCCTCAGGATCAAGGGTAGAATTCAAACCCAGGAGACTGTAAGATGCACCTAGTTGTCCATTTTCCAGTTGGTTTTCACTGTTATGCTTGTTTGATGAAGTTGCCTTTTTCTAAAGAATTACCTTAAGTACCGACTGCTTTAAAATTCAGTGTCTAAATATAGACCTTATTCATAAATGGCGGTCAATTTATAATTCTTTTGTCGAAGTGCAAATTAGCCTACCAAGCCTCGATACCCTACAGTGAATTGAAAAGAATTCTTGCTCTAAAATGAGGCTTGGTAGGCTAATTTGCACGTGTACAAAAGAATTAAAAATGTGACCGCCATTTATGATTAAGGTCTATTTATTTCTTTTTTTCAAAACGAAACAAACTTAAAGCTATGTTCCAGTTATTCCTTTTCCTGTTGCAGCTTTGGTGTGTCAAACGTGCCCTTTGAACGCTGTATGCGTTGACGGTGAATGCTCTTGTATAAATGGTTTCTACTTGATCAACGACATTTGCACGATGATAGGTGGGGAAAAACGTTGATGTACACAAACAACAAAAGTTTGCGACAGTTGCAAGTAAATTCTTGAGAAAGAGGATTGTACGCAGTATACTAATATCCTCTTATTAACAGACCGGGCTTTCTTGTACAGACTTAGTTGCGATCTGTCCAAACTGCCACGAACTCAGGCCAATATTCCCCATTATGCACGACTCGAGCAAGCTTTTAAATGGCATTTTGGCCGATCGTTCTCTCTTTTTTTCCATTTGCCGGCTTTCTTAAACAAAAAAGGTACAAAGCGTGTGACCATTTCCATGGAAGCGGTCCGTATGGAAAAATCTTGACCGAGAAAACACCACTCAGAACGCACGGATTTACCTTAAGACTGCATAATAAAACTCGTTCGGGCTTACTAAAGACCAGCATCTTATTCCTCTAAACACTATCACCGTTTAATGAAACACTGATACAGAACAGACTGTGCATTCTGTGATAAGGCTTCTTTGAGGAGTTCAACCCTATCTCTGGAAATCTTCGAGTATTGAAATTGTACCCTTCTCGGCGAATACAAGGAGTTTTAAAGTGCCCCTGTGACCAAAAATCAATTCATATTTTTCTCTGGATTTCAAAACTATGTTAACAAAACACTAAGTGACCCACGTTTTAAGCCTTGATTTCAAAAAGACACCTCTTTATTTTAACTGTAATTTTCCAATTTAATGGTCCGCCATTACTAACATTATGTTCTTGAGAGAGCTGGATCGAGGAGAAAATGACGTCAAAGGCTCACTAGTTTAAGAATGCAATACGTGTGTACGCCGCAGAATTAATATGTAGCACGGGGGTTTTGGGCTTTCAGACTTTTAAACTCACGCTTTGCATATATAATAAGCTGCGTTCACACGCTGAAATTTTAAGCTAGTGAGCCTCTGATGTCACTTTTCCCTGGATCCAACCGTGTGAGGTTCAATTGGTCAGTTTTTAACGTGATTAATGGCGGACCGTGAAATCCAAAACTTACACTCAAAGTAAACGGCCTTTGGATAAAAATCAAAGATCAAAATTTTGCCAGTCAGGTGTTAAGCAAACACACTTTTAAAATCTGAAGGAAAAAAGGAAGTGGTTTTTTTTGATCACAGGGGCACTTTAAAAGACTGAAAAATCGACATCATCTTATTTTCAGAATTTTATCATCCTTTAAGTAGTGTAGCACTTGAAATATTCGATTTGCTATCTATGAATACTTCATACATTTCATAAGCATTAAATACGAGGTTTTTACGTTACGGCGTCGTCGCCATATTGGTGGAATCTCATCAGTTCCTTCAAGCCCCCACCCCTCCCCGTATTTTCCGCTGCACCATTGTTATGTTTGTCTCTAGAGACCGAGGTGACAATGGTGTAATGTGGAATTTCTAATGGACGAAGAAAGGAAGCTAATGAGGCATCTTTTGTTTTCGTCCACCAACGTGGCGGCTATGATATAACGTGAATACCACATATTCTGTGAACTCATTTTTTATTTCACGGAAGATTTCATCGGACTATTATACCATCAATCATCTTTGAAAATTTTAGCTAGGAGGAAACAGCAGCACAAGCAAAATTAATTATTCATGTCCTTTGCTTCTTTTTCTTTTCTTTTAGGAGGAAAGCAAAAATGAGACGAAGATTGCAATAAGACGTTTTCTACCAACCTTTCGAGACACCCAAAAGGATGGAGAAATGTACGACTTCTGGTGGACGAACAAAAGAAGCTAATGAAAGATGTTTTGTTTTCGGCCACCAACATGGCGGCGATGACGTCACGTGAAAATCTCCAATTGGAAGTGGCTGGTTTATCCACGAATTGTATATTTGTCCATTGAACACAGGTCGAATGGTAACTTGGAGAAGTTAAATTTGAATTGACAGCGGTTCGGAAAAGAAATCAGTGACCAGCATTATCATATCTCAGGATGTTTGGTCAATGACCATTCTCAAGCAGTGTCAATTCAAAGGGAGGTCATAGCCCTGTTTACATTTGGAGACAAGATCGTCAAACGAATGATAATGCACTAAAAAGTGGCTCAGTCTTTTCCGTGAAATGTTTTAACTCTTAGACTCTAATAGGGGATGGAGGAGCTAAAAGTCATATCTCATAACCATAGTTAATAAATGGCGATGGTTATGAAACTTGACAAGTCTTTTTGATTCATGTTTTTGTCTGTATTCTTGGCCTTGAAGGTGCACAAAACATACCTTTTTTCGAGAAGATAACCAATAAAATATTTCCATTAAATTATGCACAACTACTTTGCGAACCCATGTTAAGCAAATTAAACAAAAGATTGTGCAATGTGACGGTCAATTCAACATCGATGCGACAACATCATTCTCGCTTTTGAAGGTTTCAAGTCCCTCGATTAACTATGTCATAACAGAGGAAAAACAGTGGGGGTTATTATTCTCAACAAAATCCCCACAATATAAGCATTGGTTTCTTTTAAAAATTAGCAGCATTTAT
>OX421453.1:42523425-42528425 GCA_949126865.1 Montipora capitata | reverse complement strand
CCCTATTCACTACTAGCACAAATCCCATAATACACCTCTTTTACGCCCCAAAATCTGCAACGGCATTGTTTTCGACTTTTGTTGGGACATTTTCATGTCCCAGGAGAAGTTGCAAACAATGGTTACGCAAACGTTTTGGGGGGTAATAGAGGTGTATTATGGGATTGTGCAAGTAGTGAATACGGACCTCCCAGCCGGTGAATAACATATATATAATTATAATTATAATTATAGTCATCATCATCATCATTAATCACTTGACCCAATCGAGGAGAACCTCAATTACAGTGGAGTCGGCAAAATAAATGACGTAAGACACTCAAGTCATGTTAACACTTACATTCACACAGCCGACCATAATAGGGAGGTTTACAAGTGCAGTGGAATCCACCTATATCTCGAAGACACAAACCTTCATGTTTACACGGATTGGGCGTACAGGGATTAACCTCTAAGGAGAACACAAAAGGCAATTACTATAAGTTCGTATAAACGCTTTCATCGATCTATGCTAACTATAGCTGCAATAGAAAACATACGACCGAAAATGTCCCAACTTTCCCAACACCAATTGTTCAATAGGCAGTCGATTCTGATACGAAAATAATGTGTGCACCCTGTACGGGAAAAGAGCCCGATTTGTTTTCGTTAATACATTAACTTGTTTGCCACGATTTTTGGATTTTTTGTTTTAATGTCCCATTTTGATCAAGCACGTACACACCTACATGATTCCACATGTCTATACCGATATAGACAGCATTTTATCTCTTATACACTATTAATTGTATGTCTTAACGTTTGTTTAAGACAATTAAATAAAGACTACATTAATCAAGGATTTGATGGGGTGTGTTCGATTCCTGTTTTGTCATCCACGAGACATTTGGTATTGCCAGACGGTCACCCATTCAGGTATAATCCCGTCAAACAGGGATTAACTTCCCTTGGTCAAGCCGCGTCCAAAAATCGTATGTCATCACGATCAATACCCGCGGGACATACCGCGTAACTGACATGATTAGAATGCGTTCTCCTCGAACGCAATTATTATTTTATTTTTTATTTTTCGTCGTCTTTGGCCAGCCAGTTTTAGACGTTGAACTGCGATCCTTTTTCATCTACAAAATAATTTTTGCGTCTGTACTTCTTTCACAACGTATCGACGCATCCTACCAAAGCACTGTTTGCTGCATAATCGCTACCGGTATTGCAGTTAAACTGCTAGTAAATGAACAAATCAAATCACAATGCATCAGTTCCAAGTCGTACCCTTCTTCACACAGCCGCTTTCTGTAAGAAAAAACTTCGAGGTTCCTGAATCGGGACATTCACATTCCCCAACGTCATCACAAACTGCATCCACGACAACTACGTCTTGCAACTTCTCCGCTCTTGGGCACGTACATTCTAATAACAAAGAGTGGCAAAAGAAAAAAGGAAAACAACTTAGTTTCTGTTTGCCCCTGATTTCATTTCTCCGTTCCCCAGTGGGTTAAGCGTCCTGAGTTGAAAGAAAAGATCAAGCAAACAATAGCGGACGAAAATGACACGTTGGATCACACATATGATCTGCGTATTTCAGAATAAGGGATAAAAAAGCAGGAGCAAATACAACGTAGAGCTAATTTTCGGCTGGTCAACCAGCCATCTTCAGGTATACCGGGAATTTGCAATGGAGGGCTTTTTAAAGGTGTAATATCGGAAATACAAAAGACAAAATGACAGTCAACATTAAATGTAGAAATGAGAAAGTGAAAAGGACATCACAAATATACTTCACTACACGAATGTTAAGCCCTTTCCGGAAAAAAAATCCGTCTGGTTTTAAATATTTAAGAGAAATACCTGAGCAATCCTTTCCACTGAAGTTCCCAGGACAATGACAGACGTAATCATCTTTTTCCGGTAGAAACTTGCACTTTCCTTCATGTTTGCAAGGATTTGGGTTACACAGATCAGGCAAAGTAACTGTTAAAAAAAAAAAACCACCCAGGAATGAGTTTTTTCATACTGTTCAGAGGGAAAAACAAACTACGGTGGAGTTGAAAAGAGACAAATTGTCGCGGGTAATTAAGTCAGGAAAAGAACCACTGACGAAATAATCGTCGCTTGTGGGTCGCTTTGCTTAAGAAATTCAATGACGGTGAAGTGAAGTGAAGCTATTAGTCTCTCCACATTTACAATGCTTTGTTGTGGGGTTCTTTTGCCAGACTGCCTAATACGCAGTTTACAATTTATTTTAGGAAGTGAAAGATGCCCCCGTCCAGATAAGGGTCAGACCACAACACCGGGGACTACGTCCCCCGACTATTATCGAATAGAGAGTGGATTCTTTAACGTCCCATACTATTTAATTTCCAACAAGGGCTATGAGACGGGACCTCCGGTTTACAGTCCTTTTCCGAGAAGACTTGAAAGGCTAACCGTTTGCATATTTAATTACAAAGGCAGCACTTTCTCCTCAGTTATTTTAAAGCCCTGAGTGTTGGTCCGCCCGGAGTCGAACTCACGACCTCCCGCATCACAGCCCGATGCTCAACCAGCCACATCTACATATACATGTCCCAGCACTCGGCAAAGTCCTTTTGACTTATAGCTGTTTTTGCTTTTGGTGGCCTCACACACCACAAGCCTTTTTAGAGACATTACGCCGAGCCGGTCACTTCTGCTGCAGTGAACACACTCACAGAGAATCCATTCAAACACTCACCGGTACGATGCGCGGTAGTGGGAAGCAGTGATGTTCAGAAATTATCCTTGTATGGAGATACACGCCCAATTTTGACACCCAACATGTAGTGTCCCATAAAGTCAAAGCATTTGCCAACCTCTTCATTTAGGACCAGAGTTTAGGGGCCACTCTCGTGACGTTAATGGGCTCTTTAAAGCTGGCGATCACATGTTACAAAAACTGCCATACTGGAGAGCGAATTGCCCACTGTGACATCTAAAACAAAGAAAATCTAAATTAAGTTGCTTTGTTTTAGATGCCCCAGTGCGAAATTTGCTCTCCCGTACGGTTGTTTTTGTACCATGTGATGGCCAGCTGCAAAGGGCCCTAGACCCAAGTGACAATGCACTTGAGGAAAAGAGCAACGGAACACCTGGTGACTCTATCAAATATGGCATGCACCCTACTACATGCATTGCTGAACATATTCCTTGCTAGATTTACGTTCCTTGAACGTCCTGTAGTTGGCGGCCAAATTCTCAAAAAGAATACTCTCAACGTCAGAACAGAATAACAACACCAACTGTTAAGAATCCCAACTGGTAGCCGAGGCAAACCAGTTGGTTATTGGCCACTGCAACCGAGAAGTTGAACTAGTGGTCAGATCGGGTCTTGAACCCGGGATCTCTGGATGGGCCCTAACCACTCAGCCACACTGTCTCCTACCTTGCGCTCTTGAAAAAAGAATATTTAATTAAGGGTCTATTAAAGGTTCCGTTTGCCCTTCAATATCGCTTCTATCATGAGTTACAAGTTACTCCAGGCATGGGTAAACATCATAAAGTAAAGAAACAAAAGTAGTTTTGTTCAACGTGCAACAATGGAATCCAGCAAATATCCCTACCATTACAGTCGGGTTCCTCGTAGGGTGGAGGGCATATGCAGACACGCTTCTCCCCTTTTGGAATACACGTTCCTCCGTTGGCGCACGGCCAAAGCCAACATGGACTGCAGATTTCTGTAGAAAAAAAGAAAAAAATCATCATTTTTCAGTCAAAAAAACTGCTATTGAGCGTCGACCGTCGAGCTCACTGATAAACACAAAAGAGCCATATGGGAAAAGATTCAATCGCATTTACCTACGATGAATATGGGAAGATTCGATTTTTTTAACACGACAATTCAACAATTGCCGTTAAATTATGGCTTGAATTAAAAAAAAATGAAGTGTTCATATATTTAAATTGAAATAATGAGAGGTTGAGATCGTCTCAGTTATGCAGCAACTTAAATAGGAACATGCACTATAAAAGGAGTCGCTCCATGCTCTGCTTTTGATGGAATTCATTCAAGCACAACTGATAATTGACAAATCATCCGCATGTGTACGTCTTAGGCTCAGTGCACTACGCCTTTTATAGACCTCTTCATAATGGCAGCCAAATAAGATATTCTTTTGTTTTAATGCTAATAAGCCTTTCTAGCCTCGCTACGACGAGCAAATTGCAAAAGAATAAGTGTTTCAAAATGAGGGCAGTAGGTCTAATTAACATAAAAACGAAAGAATGAAAAAGCTGTCGCCATTTATGAAAGTGGTCTATAGTGCGTCTTCGAGTTAAGCAGTTGCGAAAAAAAAGCTGCGATTTATTTCAGGCTCAAGCCTTCTTCTCGACGGCTTCAATTTTCAGCTTAACTGCGATGATCTCAACCTCTCATCGGCCTTATGACTCAGTTACACTACATGAACATTTTATCGCACCTTTGCACTGTGGACCACAATAGCCTGGATGGCATTCACAGTCAAAACTCCCATCTGGACCTTCACTACATGTGCCATGGTAGCAAGGGTTGGGATAACAAGGCCTTGACACATCTTTAAAACAAACAAAGAAAACATTCCAATAGGTTTTGTACAAACCGTCAGTGAAGTCCGGTTCATACAGAGTAGTTCTTCTTTCCCTTGCTTGTAACTCCTTAGCAAATGACACCTGTGGAGAGTTTTCTCGTGACGTCACGACGGCCATGTTGGTGTTCCAAAACAAAGGAATGGCGGCCATGATGGTGTACCTAACAAATCCTCCGGGAATTGAATTCTATTTTTACATGCAAATACTTTCAGTAATCCAATATGGTCGCTGATCACAGATCAAGCTATTTTTAGACGAGTTATTGAATAGCGAAATTTCTGCTTTGCAAACATTGATGTCACATTTCTTTTGATATTCAAATTTGTCAACCACGGAACAAAAGAAGTCATGTTTCAACAGCCAATTAGGTTCTGGTTGGCATATTTGTAACAATGGGTGACGTAACGAGAAACATCGCT
>OX421453.1:42515925-42518425 GCA_949126865.1 Montipora capitata | reverse complement strand
CGTTTTGCCAAAAATGGAAGGAACTCGTTTGATGAGAGCTTATTTCTTGCGTGCTAGCAGCAGGTATAAAGTAACTTTCTCTATCTTTAATTTGAAACCAGTCGTGACACACTCGGCCATCACCACACCATCGACACACTCCGCCATCGCCTCGTATGCCACAGTTTTGACGTCATCTGTGATCTATTACTGAACAGACGCACGGCAACATGGTATTTATTTGCTATTATAAGTTATATTGCAGAATTGTCATCTGTGGCTCAAGAGATTGTTTGCAAACCATCTATATGGCGACAAGGCGTGACGATAATATTACTATTATTGAAGGCATAACAGCATATTCCTATTGGTGGTTTGCAACCAGTCGCTCAAGACACAGATAACAATGATATCATGTACTGGTGGACGAACAAAAGGAAATAATTGTTTTCGTCCACCAACATACATGGCGGCGATGACCTCAGGTGAAAATCACATATTAAGTTGTACGTATATGTCAATACAGACGTTATTATGATTTTAAATTAAATAAGAAAGAAGTAAATAGGTGCTGGTGGAGGTACAAAATAACTCGAGAGCTCAAATATAGAGTTGCACCGTCTGGTCAGATAAAATAACTCTGCTTCCAAACTTACCGTGGCAGTATTTTCCGACATATCCTATGGGACATAGACATGGTTGCAGAGGATTCTCCACACATCTCCCTCCATTGTGACATGGATTGACATAACACAAGAATTTCTCTAAAAACAGCGTTTAAAATTCGATGAAAATGAAGAAAATGGTGGTGTTCTAACCAATGTCAACCATTCTTGGTTTCACCCACATGATCAACAACCATTTTTTTTAACGAAAACAAGCGAAAACGTTTTCATAATAATAGAGCTCAATTCCCGAAAGATTGGGTCAGGACACCAACCGTGAATAGGTTTTTTTTTTAGGTATTCAGAAGAAGACTTTGTCAAGCACTTATTTTCAAACAGTAATCTTACAGAAGTTCAGGCAAATAAACTAAAATATGCAATCCTTTAATTTTGATAGTTTAATTCACCTATTCTCCGAACTCCAATCACATTTTTTTTTCAAGATTTCGCTTCTTGAACTATCGAATCACGGATGAACTTAAAGGGGCTATGGCTTTAAACTGCTGCATACCCTGCCACTTATTTGCATGACAACTGCTGTAGCACCTATTATATTCTGACTCGTTTCACAGAACGCCGCCGAATATTAACAAATGAGGAAGGGTATTCAGCAGTTACTTCCACTGATTTATTCTACTGTTTAATTCTTAGAAGCTTCACTTTTGAGTTCGGTAAAAGAAATATGGGGGGTCAATTCAAGATAATGCGCTACTACCTTGACAATGCGTCCCATGATATCCCGGATGGCACTGGCATCGAGCAGCATTATTGGCGTTTCCACAAGTTCCTCCATGTAGGCAAGGGTTTGGGTAACAGAAGTCAATTGCTGCAACAAGTATAATACTCCTCGATCAACCTTGAAGATACGTTTGACACCTGGGGTGAGGGGCCTTTTCTCTGAAGTCCCGATACTTTTCGGGCTTATTTCGGTTCGGAACATTTTTCGAGTTATAACACTTTGCCGTCGTTTTGTTTTCTTTGCCATGTCTTGAAACTAGTTCAAAGATCAGTGTTTCGCAATTAAGTTCAGTGAACTTAGTATCACAAGTTGCTTTTCAGGGTTTTGAGAAACATGCAGTCTCCTTTGCTATTGTAAACTTTACATTGCTAATTCGGTTTAAATTAAGCTCTAAAAAATATTTTTCAAACAAGCTCAAAGACCGCCAATCGTGTGGAATATTTATTGTAAAGAGAAGAAACAGGCCACACCAAGATACCGGAAAGGGTACATCCTCTATTTTTTCGTATATTTGTGGCAACTCTAACCAAGACAAGCTGAATAACTTGTTTTTCATATTACTTTGCTCACTTTTGCAGTGACGCCCTCTGAATCCATCTCGACAGATGCATTTATAACCTCCAACTGTCTCTACGCATTTGCCATCATGATCGCATGGATTTGGAACACAGGATAATTCCTCTTAAAGGAAAAAAGGGGCAAAATTAATAAATTACAAATGAAAGAATCACCTAATCATCGAGTAGTTCTTGCCAAATTCCTTACATGAATGTCATGAAACTAAACTTCTAACTTCAACAAAACAGCTAGTGAAAATTTTAGATTACAATAGTATCATCGTCATCGTCATTATCGTCTTCGTCATCATCATCATCATCATCATCATCATCAAAATCAACAACCAATTACCTTCGCAGTCGTAGCCAGTAAACCCTGGAAGACATTTGCATTTATAACCATCGTTTATTTCCACACACTTCCCACCATTCTTGCAAGGTCCAGAAAAACAGAACTGTTGTACTGTGGAAAGAAGCAAAATCAACGTATCAACGAATAATCCATTGTATTCAAGAAGGGTATTAATACGGGTCAAGAGGGTATTTTCAGCTAATCAGAA
>OX421453.1:42508425-42510925 GCA_949126865.1 Montipora capitata | reverse complement strand
CGTTAGCGGTTTGCCGTTTGCCATAGTAGCAAAAATAGACTTTAGCATAAGGCATTTGGCGAGAAAAACGCGCCACTAATTCATTACTTGCACAAATCCCATAATACACCTCTTTTACCCGCCAAAAATCCCAGGAGAAATTGCAAACAAAGGTCATGCAAACGTTTTTGGGAGATAATAGAGGTGTATTGTGTGATTGTGCAAGTAGTAAATGTTGGATTATCAACCGAGTCACCGTCCTCAAGCATGCGCAGATGATCAGCAAAAATGTGTTAATTCAAGAGTTGAAGAATTGAACAATATAACTCATAGCTCTAAGCATGAGTTCCTACAGTATTTTAACGTGAAAAACGCTGCGGTAAATCACTTACCGCAAGAAGAGTATCCAGCCGTCAGACCTTGAACCGCACACTGCAAACTCGCCCGCAAGGCCATGTCACGTGACACGCTTGCCGTTTGCCGTTTTGCGCAAAAATACGCGATTCTAATTACTCTTTAACTTAAGCTCCAAGTACATCCCACAATTTTCCCTTGTATAGAACGTATGCACGTTATATGGAAATAACGTCATGACTTTTAAACTGCAACCATATTGAAGTAGGAAAATTAACGAGAGCAAAGCAACATGACGTTTCGACGACTTCATGTCATCATTGTCGAATGAACAAGTTAAAAAATAACTGCAAGGCAAGGCATACTTATAGTACTCTCACATCCCGAGTACTATAAATATGCCTTGTTCATTCGACAATGATGACATGAAGTCGTCGAAACGTAATGTCACTTTGCTCTCGTTAATTTTCCTACTTAAATGTTTTTCGAAATCGTTTTTAATAAGAACCATATTGAACTTTTTAACTTTTACGTTTAACAGTATTTTCAGTAAAATGCTAAAACTGACTTTCAGATTTGATATGAAAGGAAAACGCAAAAAGAGTAAAGAACAAGAATTAGTCTTGGATGAAAGATTTTTTCTTTGAAAACTAGTAGATTTCATTTTCGACCAAGATAAAATAGTTTGTGCAAATCAATAATAAAAAATTCTTACATCTGGTGTATACACCGGGAAGGGAGGAATGAATTAGAACCCGCTTGTCTTGGGGCAGCAGTTGCCACAGTTGCAGTACTCATCGTAAAGATAGCAGAAGTGACAGTTGGGGCATTGGGGGTGGGTGTGGTAAGGGGGGGGGGGGGAAGGTTGTTTAGTAACAGACACAGAAAGGGAAAATGATTAGTAAAAGGACAAGTATAATACCTGTAGGAAACTTCCCAACCCAAAATAGATCTACAAAGTAATTTTATTCAATTCTTTATTTGTTTTACAACTTATTCTCGTATCGATATCTTGGACAATTAAGAGTATTATGTATTATAAAAAACTGAAATGTTGTTAAACTTATTAATCAGTAATTCATCTACGTTGCCCTCTTTACGGAGAACTGGCCTCCACGTATCGACTGATGCGCATGCGCGGAAGTGTTTTACTTGCAATTTATCGCTTGGTACTTGACCATTTTTTGAAATTTTACAGCCATTTAAATTAATGTCTTTAAAATTAACGATTAATCAAAAGTTAAATAGTTAAAATGACATTTTAAATTCTTCTCGTTACTTTAAACACTTAAAAAGCATCTTAACGGCGCTCTGATAGTGCGTTAAATTCAGAGTACAATCAACGTTTTTAGCTGTCGGTTAATAAATGATGCGGTGCATTTAGAGTTAGAAAACTCCAGAATTTTCTCTTCTTCAGTCTAGCCTGAAATTAAAACGGGTTTAAAAGAAAAATTGAGACTTAAAGTGTAAGTGGATAAAATTTCGCTACCTCTAGCAACACATATTCTAAACTCGTGACTTAGTTCTTTGTATTGTCCCGAATTTCTTGGCTCTTTCGTTAGTTATTTTAGAGACATTCTTGTAAGATTTGCTAAGGGACTTACGTCTTGGAAAAGAACTCTGAATAGTATTATGATGGTTTTCATGTTCTGGGCCACTTCTTACACTGTAATTAGGCCTATAATAGTTCGCCTGAATGGGATTCTTGGGCGGTGCATTGCCGTAAGGTTTGTAATAAGACCTCCCGTTTGGTCTGGCATAATAGCTTCTCTGGGCACTCAAATAAGCCAATTGTTTAGGGCTGTTAGTGAGTCTGTTATAAGGCTTGTAATAGTTACTTAGGTTGGGCCCATAATACTGCGACTGGTACGGGCGGTAATAGGGAGGCTGGTTACGGTTGAATAAAAGCCTTTGCAAAGGCGTGTTAAACGATCTGTAATACGGTCTGATGTAAGCGTTTTGATTGTTTTGACTATTATACAGCCCATGTTGGAGCCAATTTTGAGGTGGTTGATAATTGTAATTCAGTCCATAATTACTCTGGTATGGCTGGTTTGGTCTGTTGTAAGGCTGATAACTAGGAGTATAAGAATTTCCAACGTAATCAGAATAAGAATAATCCATTGAAGGAGGCCCATGTCCTCCTGAGGCTGGAGGAGCAGCCCCG
>OX421453.1:42473425-42500925 GCA_949126865.1 Montipora capitata | reverse complement strand
AACTTTCAGTAAAGAAAACATGCTAGAAATAAATGATCACTTCAGCCAGAATCAACAGGGCGTTGTTCGTTTTCCTTGGATAATATCTATCAAGGAAGATTCAAGTTACGAAATTGGTTCCATCAGGCAGATCACACGTTCCTTCCATAGCGATCTTAAGGGAGCATATAACATACATGGAAGATTCAGAGGCTGATGCAAAAAGGAAGTAAACAATTCAAATACTTGTTTAAAAATGGAAAAAGTGTAGTCAGGAGATGTCATAAGTTCTGTGGGAAAAGGTTTGCCTCTGACTCTTTATATTTGTCAACAGACGTCTGTTGAAAACTATCAAGAATCACAAAACTTAATTCAAATACTTGCTTGGTTTCTTTCCGCAGCGTGGTCCAGTGTATCCTGCTTGGCAAATGCACGTTGGCTGCTTATTAACAGGTTTGCAAATTCCACCATTGAGGCAATAACCAGGAGTACACACGGCTAATAAAACAAAATACTAGTCAGCACGTCTTCTGCATTGCTTGCAAAGTTATTTTCTTTACCGCGCACCTGAAAAGCAAGGTTGGCACAGCGACGAGCGAACTCGCCTTAGTTGAATGTGGGTTGAGTTTGTTGGTTGTATTCTTGGCTCCGGGAGGTTTTTCTCGTGAGGGTTCTACGGTTTTCTCCTCCCTTTACAAAACAATATTTGGCAGGCTTTGATTTGACGTGTCATAAGTTGATTTGTAGTTTCTCTGACGAGTAGAGCATTTTGTGCTCAAATATATGACTGTGAAATTTAAATGAACCACTAATGTCCAGAAATGGACGTAATTAGACGCATGCCCAATTTTGATGTTCAACAAGAATTTTCCCTTTGAGTCTAAGCACTTGAAATCCCTAGCAATGAGGTAAGTAAAACGTTCGCAAGTTTTTTCACACACCAATGTTTGGCAAGATTAAAACAAACCTTCTCCTTATTCCCGCCAAGGTGACTCCTAATATGGGCAGTAAGTAGTTCGATTGCCCAATCACAGTACTGCATTTCAAATGACGTCGAAGCGAAATGCTGATCAATTCCCAGAAAGTTCCATGGAGAGATATGACGTTGTGTTTGCATCCACGTTCACTACACCAATGAAAATTCGCGTTCGTTTGTTTTTGTTCGATAAGCCAATTAAATGCTTTGTTTACGTTTATTTTTCAAGGTCATATGATTAATGCAGCTGTTTAACTTTACTAGAGGACCGCAGAATTGGGGACACTTTGTGACGTTGATTGTCTGTGTTCCCAAACGCGAGAGATGCCGAAGTTGGGGATATTAAAAGCAGTTTACCAGTTTCACCACTTGCATTCCTTCAATTTGACCACTGTCCGTTTTGCTATAATGTGGTCTAATCGATCAGTAGTCCATTCAGAAGATTACGCCAAGCCGACCACATAGCTGATGGAAAGGTCAGACCACAACACCGGGAACTACATGCCCTACTCTTTTCGAATAGTGTGTGGAATCTTTAACGTCCCACATAATTTATGAACATTGAAGGGTTTTGAGACGGGGCCTACGATTTATAGTCCTTGTCCAAGAAGACTTGAGAGTCTAACCATTTGCGGATGTTATTACAAAGGCAGCACTTTCTCCTCATTTATCCACACAATGTAGAAATAAACCGAAGGCCAGAATACCACAACAAGGATAAGACTCCTTCCATTTCGTAACGGTGTATGGTCTTTTTTAACCTACTTGAGTTTTTGTGAATAGATAGTTTTTGCAAGAACAACGGCCACGTCCACGAAAACGCAACTTCAAATACGACTTAGCGCTATCATAAGAATTTCGAGATTAGTACATCTTGTCCACGTTATACAAAACGGGCGAACTATCATACAACGGTATTGGTACGGTCACTTTTAGAGTAAAAGTAGAGAATGAACGATTCGTTGTTGTATGTTGTCATAACATAAAATTTGGTTTTTCGACGTTGTTTTGTGAAGTACGCCAAACAAATGTACTAAAATACGTTCCGCACGTGATGCGCGACAATTGTCCCTCTTTTAATCAATTTCTGGTTTTGTGACATTTCCGTAGCCGTCGTCTTACTTAAACTCCCTAATATTATGCGGTTCCTGAGAAAACTTAGAACTAAACCATATTCTCTTGCATATTTCGATTTCCAATGCAAATCACAAAGCATGAATATGATGTTAAACTTTGAAAGAAAACACATTCTCCGTATAGTTACACGATATACATTGATAAGCCAATTTTACGACCGAATTAACCTGGAACCAGGGTCCACAGTTGGGGTTAGGGAGGGAAAAGGAAAGGGGCGAAAAAAAAAAGATTGGCGAGCGAAGCGAGCCGAACGAGGGAAAGTATCCTTTTCGTTCCATCTCGCATCCTTTTCACTCCATAACCCCAACTGAGAAGCCTCTGGTCCCAGGCTACGACTGACTGTGGTCTGTTCCTTGCAAGGACAACCCATGACGCGTATTTGTAGCAGCAATTTTTCTTGAGATAGTTTCACCCTAAGAACACCCTAAGAACGAGCCGACGACTTTCTTCTTAGCGCATGATCGCCTTAACTTACTGAGCCGCAACGTGAAAGATTCGGCTATGATGTTAAGGCAAGGCCATTTTCGTATTCTTAACCAATCTCCCAGAAACTGAACTCTATTCTTATGCAGACAACCTCTTTGGTTTCGGTTTAAAAAAACATAGCCGCCGGTCACGTGTGTGAAAGCAAAAAATTTAAGACCGGAATTTTTCTAAATCCTGCTTCACCACACCTGTAGAAGACCGGTAACTATTCATAGACTAAAAACCAAACGAGGCAGAGATGACTTCTAGAATTTAGCTTTATCCTTGCCTTGTTCGCAGTTGATTCCTTTGAATCCTTCCGGGCATTCACATAAGTAAGCGCTTCCTCCATTGATAGTTACGCACGTTCCTCCATTTTGACATGGATTGGAGAGGCAGGGATTTTGGGCCTTAGGTCCTAGTGGATTAAACATGAATTTGATTGAATACGTTAAATAAATTCTTCTTACCAACCTCGTTTTGCCAAGAAGCACAGTCAGTTATGGCCTGCGCTTTTCCAGCTCTTGCGAACTGGAAAATACAAAAAGCCGTAATTTACAAACTGATTTAAATTTATTAGGCTGTAGTGCGGAATACGGTCGGCTTAACTAACGAATTCTAGCTTGCGTACCATCGAAGAATTCTAATAAATAAATGCCTTTTACTGACAGTAGTTTATTAGTATATAATGGTAACGATGACTATGTATGCGATATATAACCAATAAAAGAAACGACGAAATTGATAATGAAATGATAAAGAAAATGACAATGTATTCTGGAAAGGATGCTCTCACATTCAGGGCCCAGGAGTTATGATTAGAGCAAATTTGAAATGCTAAAATGACTTTTATATTGGATTGTCTTCGTGTTCAAGTCTAGCAAAGTGACACACAGACAATCGCTTACTGGTCAGTTTATACCTACTAAAAATGATAATATTGACACTTGTCTTACTTTCGCATCCATTTTTAACTCGATTCATATCCGATTCACAGTAGCATTCTCCTTCGGCATCACACTTCTGTGCGAAGATAGGGGGGTCTGCAGTGGGATTTCCTTTGGGACATCCACACTCTGAAAAGAATGAAACAGTGATTTCAGTTAGACTTGTAGAAAGAGGCTCATTCCTGTCTAATGCTTGCAATTCAGTGGTTAAGAAATTTCTTTCTGAAATCTGACTAATGCGTGGTTCATTAGTCGGGCTGGGCCGCAGCGTTAAACCCTTGCTTAAAATTTCTTTACTTTTCTCTGCAGTACACTGTTCCCGGCTGCACACGTTTCTCCCGCACTGTTTCCTGGATACGTCCTGGTTTCCTCTTCCCTGCATGAGTTCGCATTAACCGTTCCCCATACACAGATGTAGTGTTTCATTGACCCTGAAGTGCCCAATTGAATGTATGAATACTGTGTCAATGTATTTTATTACCTGAACATGTTGGTCCTGTGAACTTTCCTTTACAGAGGCACTGGACTTTGCCATTTTCAAAACGACATGTTGCACCATTTTGACAAGGATTACCCAGGCATCCGTCAATTACTGAAAGACACACGATACCCTTTTCTTTAACTCATTTGGTTCAAATTCTTAATGATAAGGACAGCCAAGCGTGAATGTTCACCAGAATGTAGCATTAGCTTTTCAAGTTTTGTGAAAGAATCAGAAAATCTTATTTAGGAACAACAATACGGTCTAAGATGAGCAAAGAATGAGAATGTCACAGACCTAGAACATCTTCAAAAACGTAAGAGAACTATAAATTTAAGTGACTTACTCAGTGACAACTGTCAGAGCTGCATTTTATAAAGTAACTGATGGGGCTTTTGATCCTTTGTAAGTACAATGTAGGTACACAGTAGTTTTATTTTTGCTTTAGTATTTTTAACGAAGTCATATCAAAAGGTAATTATTGATATGGTAACTGTAGGTGTCCCCAATTAGCATGTTGTTTCACGGGCAGCAAGCTAGAACGACTTGACACTATTATAATAAAATAAGTGATTGATTAATCAATATTGGAACTGGGAAAAGCCATCGTGAAGTTTGAGCATAGACCACGAGAACGAGGCGGCTATTGCCAATCGGCGGATCCACTCGGCTATCGCCTCGCGGATCCACAGCTACTTTGACAATGTTATGACGAAATTCATGATCAATAACAGGACAGACGCATGAAAAACTGACATCAATTTGTTAAGTGAAGCGAAGTGAGGCACGCAACCTTTCCAACAACTTTTGACCACGGTTGTAGAATTTTGCACGATAGCTCAAAAGGTTCTGGAGAGTTAAGAAACCACCACAGTATAGGCATCGTAGCTAATGAGATCATCCGCTTTTCTGGAGCATACAAACCATTTACATTTGCAAAGTAAACTCAATGAATAAATTTGTAACAGCGATGAAGACTTCTGGAATCAGCTTTTACACAGTGTCATTTCCCTTTTTTTTTGGTTCGCACGTTCATCCTTAATTATTCTCGTTAATATCTCACTTTGTTACACTATTTATTGCATATTTTCACTTTATTTCTTACTGTACAACTGACGATGGATGATGTCTCATTCGAAACATGAATTGTCTTCATTAAAAATGAACTTCAAAAACATCGTGTGGTTCATCAGAGCAATATTCTATTTCGTGCTGCTACGAAGCCTTTGTATTATTATTATTATTATTATTATTATTATTATTATTATTATTATTATTATTATTATTATTATTATTATTATTATTATTATCATCTTGTTTTCGCACATTGGATTTCCAATGGAACTTCAGTACTCCAGGAAGCTTGGTGACAACAAGTCTGAACACAAACTTCTAGGACCTTCCTAAGAATCCTTGCCGTGTTCAGAATAACACTTTTCTGAAGCTCTATACTTATATTCTCTAGTCTCCTCTTTAAATCCTTTGGAACTGTTCCAAATGTTCCGATTACAATAGGAATTACCATTGTTTTCATTTTCCATAACTTCTTCAATTCTCTTGCTAGATCCTGGTATTTCACTACCTTCTCGATTTCTTTCTCCTCAATACGGCTATCATATGGTATTGCAAAATCTATTTTTTTGCAACATTTATTTCTCTTTTCAACAACAATCATGTCCGGTCTTCTTGCCTCTATTACGTGATCAGTCCGTATCGTAAAATCCCATAATATTTTACATCTCTCATTCTCTAGTACTGGCTCAGGTACATGTTCATACCACTTTTCATTGACAATGAAACCTTCCTCTTTACAAACTTCCCAATGGATCTTCTTACCCACCCAGTAATGTCTCATTTTATATTCCTTTTGTGCTAATTTAGGGCATTCACTCACAATATGATTTATGCTTTCATCCACCTTTCTACACATTCGACATTTACTGTCATCTTGAGTTTGATATATTCTAGCTTTCATCTGATTCGTTGAATTGGTAGGCATCGTCCTTAAAAGGTGCCAGAGAATTAGGTTTACTCACCCAAGTCGCAATTTACACCAGTATATCCATTTTCACACGTGCATCGATATCCGCCATCAGGAGATTGCATGCATTTTCCATTGTTTGCACAAGGATTGGGGACACAAGCATCCTTTTCTAAAATAACAAATTCAATCATTATGGTCTCACCGGGTTACTACGTCGTCCCAAAAAACTGTAGAGCTTGTTTTTTGGACTTTATCAGAAAACAGGCGAAATAAGCAACTCTTCATTGTAAGATGGTGACCATCTCAAACTCTGGAAAACAACATCTTTTCATGAGAACCGGTTTTTAAATATTTCCAATTTGTTTGTACCTTTTGGCAAAAACACACCAGTACAAATACAAAGTACAAAAGGCATAGAGCGTTTTTCAGTTGAGTGTCGTAAAACACTCACCAAAGTAATTACTTCGACCAATCACAGCAGTGCAAACAGCGCAATGAACCAATCCAAATTCATAGCAATAATTAACAATTGTGCAAGTCGCGATTGGTTTTGGCTTTCCTTCTCAGTGGTTGATAAACTTGCGCGAGATTTTTAAACCAATCACGAAGCGTAGCAATTGCAATCGCGTAACTACTTTCGACAGCCATTTGAAAACTGCTCTAAACAGTTACAATACAATTACAAAACAAACATAAACATAAATAGCTTTACAAAAGGAAAACAATAATAAACTCCGGTCGTCAAGTGAAGAGACACAGTTGCATTTACCGTGACCAAGAAATAACTTACCTTATTGCTAGAAATTGGTAGAAGAAATGCTAAGACGTAAGGAAACACTTCATGTTGGAGATCAAACTGCGGAATGCATCTAATTATATCCATTTCTGGACGTAGGTTCAATAAAGATGATGATGATGATGATGATACAGTCGACTCACAATAACTCGAATCTCCCGCCAACTCGAAATAAATTTCGTTTCCCTTCAGGTCATTCCCTATATATTTTTACCCTCGATAACTCGAACAACGTCTGTCAGTTCGTGACAAGTCAAAACAAACAGTGTACAATGTATTGCAGTCCAAAACATTTCATTATTTTGAAGCAGCCCTGTAGTCTGTGTCCTTTTATGCATCAGGGCACAAAACGTGTCAGTCCAGTTCTGGTTTCGTTAGGGTTTCGTTGGTTTAGGGTACATCTAACTTCAATGCCTGTATCTTCATAAAGGGTTCCTGATAAACTTCTTACTTCCGATGACTCCAACCTTAATTTTTCAATTTCCCTTGAAGGTTCGAGTTAACGGAAGTCGACTGTAATTTAGAATAGTAATGCAAGTGTAGTACTAATATCAAACGTGTGGTCACAAAGCTAATAATCGGCATTTTAGGATAAAAAAAATATTTGAAGCCAAAATTAAACGAAGTAGCAATGCGCAGACTTGTCTTGGTACATTGCTCATAATATTTTTTCACGTATTTTACTTAATCGGGGAAAGCGGAACACGGTATAACATGACCAGAGCTTCCACTGTCATATTTCGACACAGAGAAACAGTGAAGAGTTACCAAACCAATCCTACCTTCACAGTGTTTACCGCTGGTTCCTGGCGGGCACTCGCAGTCGTACTCACCACCTTCCATTTCTTTGCACCTTGCTCCATTTTTGCAAGGATTGGGATGACAGGGATGAGGTATTTCTTTAAAAGAAAATGACATTATAAGTAACGTTTCACCATACCATCAAAAGCCCCGGTTGCAAAGGAGAAATTAGGAGGATGAGATGGATGCCTCAACGTTTTTAACAAAGTAAAGTGAAGTAAAAGTAAAACTTTATTTATACACCCTTGCCCCGTCAACTTAATAATTATTATCCCTGAAAGCTGATTTCCACAAAGGGGCGTGTGGTTACAATAAAATGAGTAAGTTAAAACAATTTATTTCCTTCTCTTCCCTTTGGAAGGCCAAACGCGTATTTTGAATATTTGACTCTAAATATTTAAATATCTCAGATGATTTCAATATTATTTATTTTCAAATGACAGGGTAAAGAGGGAGCCTAGGCAACTTTAAGCACAGAAATGCAAGACCGAGTTAAGAGTACAAATTATTGATACTTCATCAACACCTGGCATAACTTCTCAAGGTCAAGATATTGAAGATCTTTGACTTACTATGACACGTAAATCCATCTCCATAATAGCCTTCTACGCAGATGCATGAATCGTTAAGACACTTGGCATTTATATCACACTTCTTACAGATGTCCACTGAGAAAAAAAATCCATCCATCAGTTTTACATTTCTACTCATAGCGAGTCAACATGACCTTCATTTACATGAAAAGTATAGTACGTTTAGAGCAGTTTTCAAATGACTATCGAAAGTAATTACGCGATTGTACCGCTGCGCCTAGTGATTGGTTTAAAAATCTCGCGCCAGTTTATCAACCAGTGAGAAGGAAACCCAAAACCAATCACTACTTGCACGCCCGATTTTTCCCGCGCTTTGAGCAAGTACACGGAATTGCTACAAATTTGGATTGGTTCATTGTCCTGTTTGCACCTGCTGTAATTCATGGTGGAAGTAATTACTTTGTTTTACGAAACCCAATTGAAAACCGCTCTATTTGTAAGGTTCTAAACGCCGGAATAATGTTAATTTTAAGAGATACTATTTTGGATACGTTTTGAGGTGTAACCTGGAAGATTTTACTTCGTTCAAGAGAACAATTTCCGTATAAACTTATTCGCAATAAAGGAGTAAAAACGAGAAAACGTTACTCCACCTCAAGTCGGTTGTTCCGCAGGGTCTAGAGCTGACATCAATGGAGTTCAATAAGCCAATAAGTCACCAGAACCCTTCCGTCAATGCGCCGTGTTACGGGTATTATTTAAAAGCACAACTACAGGGATAACCAAAAAGCCTCATATAGCTGTTGAAGTCAGCGAGGATTGAGCTGCCTACCTCTTGCTAGAATAACCCGTACACTGATCAACTAACCGACAACCTTAATAGTTGTGTATTTTTGTGAAAATTTCCAGACTCCTGTTAATTGGTCTTCTATTGTATTAATTACACTGTAGCTCTGCTACTTACCGTCGGCTCGTTGCTAACTGTTTTCACTAACTAACCTAGAGAGTCCCAAACAGTGTCCCAGGGCTCATTCAGTAGCATAACTAACGACAACAATCCCTTCACATTGAAATGAATGACTGAGATGAAAATTGTTAACACCGCTAGAGGAAGTGATCCCAGTTTAATGGCCTAACTCCCACAAGTCTCCTATAGAGTGTTTTCACATGACGTCACGGCGGCAATGTTAAAGGAGTGTAACAAAGAAACAGCGGTGATGTTGGAGGAGCAAAAGATTCTCTTGGGAATTGAACTCTATTTTTACGAAAATTCTTCCGTTTGTTTTAGTATGAAAACATGGCTGCTAGTCACATGAGCGAAACCCTCTGTAGCTCAGTGGTAGAGTTTCGGAACTAATAATAGAAAGCTGGTAGGATCAACTCCTGGAAAGGAGCACTTCCCACATCAACAAAGAAAAAATATCGCCTCCTCAATACCTTCACAGTTTGATCCAGTAAAACCGGCCTGGCAGAGGCAAAGATAATGCAAAAAACCTTGATTCCATTTCCAAGGGTAAGAATTGTAGCCGCTGTACGAGTCGATGCAGAGACCACCGTTCAGGCACGGATGAGTGGAACAAGGGTGAGGAACTGGAAACAATAAAATTGGAGATTAACGAAGTGGCTTTTTATTTACTTATCATATGCAAGAGATTACTCCCTGCAGACCACTGTTATAAATAGCGGCCAAAAAATCATTCTGTTGCATCTTTGTTTTTGTTAGACCTACTCATCTTAATTCGGTGTACATATTCTTTTGAAAATGGCAGATCGCAGTGAGATTAGAAAGATCTACTAAAATTTCAACAAAAGACGATTTCATCTGGCAGCCATGAAAGAGGGCTTTAACTATTACTTCTGCCCATTTTGCATCGAATTAAATTGGTGTTCTTTTATGCCAAGCTACGAGCTGAAGGCAAAATAGCAGAGTTCCTGACACAAGGGATCATTAAGCATTTCCAGTAACATTCGATCTTAAGTTGCAAGGGACAAAAGTGCTCTCACGTTTCAGCTCAAAAGGCGATGGCTTAGAAGAAAAAGCAACTAGCCAATATCAAAAATACCACGATACTCTTTGTTTGTCCCCCCAAATTTTTTGCATAAGCATTCTTTTCAGTTTTTCTTGGGACCACTGTAAGTACCAAGAAAAGATAAAAATGGGCCCTCTTGGCGTACGTGTGGTCGTGCAGTAACACAGTGCTTTTATTCCATAACTGTCAACTGAGCTTCGTTTTGTTTTCAAGGAGATTCAAGTTGTCTTTGGGTAATATGTAGCTCTAAAACTAAACCCAGAAAGATTGAAGAAAATAAAAGGGAATGGAGAAACACTGGCTCCGAGACTGACATGTTGATCATTTTCAAATTCCCTTGCAACTTATTTATCACCACAAGCCTCTAATATATATATATATATATATATATATATCTTTCCAAGACAAACGTTCACTGAAGTTAAGCACTGTCCGGCGGGTATAGTCCTGAACAAGTAAACATTTTGTACACTCTTACTCTCGCATCTATCTCCTTTGAAAACTGGGGGGCAATAACATTTAGAATGACCATAAAAAACTCGGCAGTGTCCTCCATGAAAGCAAGGATTCGGATGACACACGTGACCTGAAAGACATTCATTCATAACTACGTAAGTTTAATTTTCCAACACCGTCCTCGTGGCTTGCGTCTTTCGCGATTAATTTTCAACACTTTTCTTCTGGTATCTTGGTCACGAAATCAATTAGCCACAATATTAGTATAGGTAACCACATGATTTCAAGTGCAATTTGGAATAAATACGCACAAGTAAATATTTTCAAAGCACCCATACTATACGGCGAGTTCGATAGATCACATCGGAAAATACCACAATATTCTTTGTTTGTCCCCTCAAATTTTGCATAAGCATTGTTTTTATTTTCTCTTGGGATCATTGTAAGTCCCAAAAAAAAAATGCTTATGCAAAATTTGGGGGGAAAACCGGACAAACAAAGAGAATTATGGTACTTTCCGAAGTGGCCCATTTGTAGTCTTTCAAAAAAATTACTCGTCCTTGTTTATTCCAAATTGCACAGGCGAGAAAATTTATGTGATCACTTATTAATAATATACATGACTAACAATTTCGAAATAACTCAACATAATCATGTAGAGGCAACAAATAAGTATCATGTATGAAGAATCACGCAACTAAATTTTGCTCGCAATTGATTGGCTATTGGTGAGTTTCTTAATCACTGAGCAGTAAAAATGCTTTGTTTGTTACCTCTTTTTGCACCGAATTAACCTTAAACTCTGTTACCTAAAAACTGCATTTCTCTCAGCCAATCATGTTGCAGAAATTTGCCATGTATATAAAGCAAATGTAAGAGAAATTAAACAGAATAAGATGGTTTTATGATGATAGTTTGGAAGTAGTCCTTCTTTTACTGCAATTATGTAAAGACTCCGATTGTTACTTCCAATCCAAAGATAAGTAAAACAAACGTTTATTTCACTCTGGTAACTTTGAAAAATAAAAATATATCTCTGTTAATGAGTAAGTGCTACACGACCAACGTTAGTAAAATGTACCCTTCTTGAACTTTAAAAGAAAGGAAAAATAGAAAAAATGTCACTGCGCATGACAGATGACAGCAATTCTTTACCGAATACTTACTTTCGCAATTATTTCCAGTGAATCCCAGCCTGCAAGTGCAGTTATAACCAAACCCATCTTCATGACAAGTACCAGCATGGAGGCAGGGGTTGACGTAACATTGTTTTGCATCTGATGAAAATGTAAAAAAGAGCGTAAGAGCATGAAATTCGGACAACTCACGGTCAACTGAACCTTGCTTTATTAATTGGCCATTTACGACTTCATGTGTTCCTCCTGCCAGGCTCTTTAAAGCAAGTCTTGAAGTGCGAAGTTTTTGAGATGGTAATTAGTTCTGCTTTACATATGAATGAAAACTACTTTTCATAAGAAAAACCTTGCACTTAGACTCGCTTTGAAGAGGAGGCAGACATGAACTCGAAGATCTAGTTCCCACAAGTCTCCGAAAACACAATTCATAGTAGAATATCCTAACTCTTATAATCGGAAGGTTCGAGATTCTACGTTGGTATTTTTTCGAGTATTTCGACTCATCATGAGAAAAAAATCATTTCAGTGTTCATTTACTTATCACCTTTACTGTTTACCATTTTCTTCAATGCAATTGCAATTGTTACCTAAACCAAGTTTAATGACTTGGTTCTCCTTTTGGGAGCACTTGGATTTTACTCCTAGTCATCATCGAGAAATAATACATATCTTCGCAAAAGCATGACTAGTATTTCAGTGGCGGAGGTACGTATTTCAGTGGTTTTGAGATCTAAAACTTACCAATATTCTTTCGTTTGGAATCGAGTAACAGAACCATTTGCTTTAATACGGAAACCATTTAACAATTAGACCCCTTGTGGGCTACGGGTCAATAGCCCATGAGGCGAAGCCCTTGAGGGCGAAGGGTCTAATTGTTTTAGTATCACCCAACTAGTTGGACAGAAAAGGCAATAACAAAGTTAGCAAATGCAAGTTGAATAAATATTTATTTGGCAATAAAACGAAAGAAAGCGTCACGCTTTTCGCTACTCGAGGACTATTACTATTAGTCCTCTAGTAGCGTAGCCAATCAAAATGTAGGATTTGCATTAGTCCACAAGTTGGGTGATACTAATAAGCAATAGACAACTTTCATAAATTGCGACCACCTTTACATTCTTTTGTATGTATGTTAATTAGACCTACTGCCCTCATTTTGAAACAAATATTCTTTTGAAATTTGCTCGTCGTAGAGAGGCTAGAAAGGCTTATTAGCATTAAAACGAAAGAATATTTTTCTTCCTATTTTTGTAGTGATCTATAGAATTACCTGTTGTGATGATATCCTAATTTATTAACTTACACATTTATTTCAAGACTTAACTTTTTACATGAAACTACTCGAAGTTCTTGAAGAACGAAACTATATACAAACGAAACGAAATGAATCTACGATCCTTTTGAAAAATGCTCCCTATGACACTTATTTTTCCCCGGATTTTAACTTTTTGTTTAAATATCTACAGTGTCTAGAGTGTAGTACTTAAAAAAAAAATCCCCCATAGTGTAACCACAGGTTTTAGCGGGCATTTCATTTATAAGTAAAAAATTTAGGCCGAGCCAGTTGGGCCCTGGTAACTAATGACGTCAAAGAAGTAACTTGATCGCATCTCTTTAGAAAGAAATGTGCAAAAGTGTAATAAATCGGGGGAGTTGGGAGAATTCTCGACAGTGATGCAAACCCTCGACTGCCTCTCGGGTTTGCATAACTGTCGAGAATTCTTCCAACTCCCCCAAGTTCTTACACTTTTGCACATTTCTTTCTGAAGAGATGCAAATTCTCCCAACTCCCCCTCGTGTTTAGATGAGGCTATGGAAATAAGGAAAACGTTCTCTATTGCTTAAGTGGTGGAAAGCAGTCAAATACCTGTGCATAAAGTTCCCTTGAGAGATGGTGGACAGAGGCACACAAACTTATCATTACCCAACTGCTGGCAAGTTGCACCACCCTTGCAAGGATTTGGATCACACTTATTGATGGCTGAAAAAAAAATGTGTGAGAAAAAAACATCAATCAATCTACCAGTCAGTCATGCAAACCGTCAGTCCTTCAGTACGTCCGTAAGTAAGTCAATTTGCTCGAAATGAAGGGCTAACGCTCGAAACGTAAGCATTCACATTTCTCTACGGTGGTCAATTTACCATATCAGCCCAGCTGATAAACCCATTTCAGTCAGTCATCCAGTGGACCGATACATCAATGTACCGGTTAATCGATCAATCAATCAATCAATCAATGAACAGCAAGGAAATTACTTACGGAAAACAGGTGTACAAACTACTAGAGCCAACAACCGAACAATGGTTATAGGGCTTGTTTGTTTGTTTGTTTGTTTGTTTGTCCGTAAGATCTGAGAGGCACAATCAATTCTAGGTATTACTTACAGTCGCACTGTTTGCCTTTGAATCCCTCTTGACAAACACAGGAGAATTTCTCCCCCGATTTCGACCGTGTGCACATCCCCCCATTCTTGCACGGATTTGGATGACAGGGATTGGGCTCTGTTAAAAGCAAAGTACGTTATAAATCTTATTTAATAATGATAATAATAATAATAATATAAATGGCGTAATGGTAATGGCGTGACTGCGTGACACGCTTGCATTGCTTCTGCTTAATTACGACAATGTCAGGAAAATGTCCTCATAAATGTTTTTAATAAGTAATGACATGATTTTTCTCGTGAAATTTGAACTGAATAATCGCTCACACAAATTGCACGAGCCCGTATTTTCTTCTTTTTCTTTGAAAAAATTTACTCGTGCTCGTTGATTCCAAATTGAACTCGAAACGAGATGCTTCTGTGAAGCATACACTGGGTTGCCTGTGGTACGTGCTACAGAAAATCAGAAGGCACTGAATTGTGTGGTATTGAAATACAGCATTCCAGTCTCTGAAGAATAACAAATAAAAGAGAAGCGAGAAACATTGGCTTCTGGGCTGACATGTTGATAATTTTCAAGTTCCCTCACAACTTCTTTGCACCACAAGTGTGCCCTCTGAGAATCTGACAGATTTGTAATAATAAACTTCACTGAAGTCAAGCCCTGTTTCGCGGGGTTAGTTTTAGGATGGGAGACCAAAACAATAAACCCATCATAAAAAACAGAAACATCTGACCGAAAATACTATTAACGCTAACAAATGCGAACTCAGCAAGGTACAGATTTTGTTAGCTTGCTTTGTGCAAAACAAATATTGATGAAAAAGCAAATAACTATTGATACACAGTTTTCAGAAAGAGCAGATGGAAGTTTCCAGGACGGTCGATCGAGAATAAAATATTTACGACATCAAAACAAAATTAATCTTGAACCGTGAATATAGAATATAAAAAGTTACGATCAGCGACAAACATTTTGGGAGATTTTTGCTACGTTCAAGTAAATTGCAAAATCGAAAGTGACATGGCCGGAATTCAGCGGGCGCCGTGATTAAGTTACCGCGGCATGTTTACTCGCCAAACAGTGAAGCATCTGTGTCAAATGATGGCAAGATACCGGGTTTTTGTAAGTTTCGTTTTCTGTCAAGTGTTATAAAGTTTGACAATGAAATGAGCGAAGTCAAAACAAAGATCACAATCGCCCAACTCTTATTTATGCAAAGTCAAAATTTACTCTCCAAGACGCGTACGACGTTATTTATCACCAGGTAATTCCATCATTTTGGAAATAGCAGCTACTTTATTATTCATCTGCGTCACAAGTTTTCACTGATTTTGGGGCTCATTTTGTTGAAACTCAAGCACGCTTCCAACAGGCCTGTGAACCCTTCCTGCTTACAGAGCAATACTAAAAAACTTCTCCCATATCACATTTCAACCCAATACACAACATGATATTATAATTCACAAAGGCAGAAAATACCACAGAATCCTTTTCCAGCGAAACATTTATTGAAACAAACAACATATTTGCTCTTAGAGGCGAAAACCTCTTCCTATTTCATTGCGTGCGTGAAGACAAGAAACTCAATTGTGTCAAATTACCATATACTTCAGGTAAATACTGCTCACTTTGATTTCGTCTCGACGGGCGATAGATTGTTGTCGAAGTCCAGTACTCGTCGCTTTTGAGATTCATGCCTAGTTTATCCAACTGACTTTCCATTATTGAGCTCCATAAGGGTATATTTTGTTTAAGAATCCACTAAAACGCCATTCGCGTTGCATGACTTTCGACGCCATTGCAGGCTAAGTTAATGATTCTACTGTGTCCACCAGAGAAATTTACGCAGTTCCACTACCCTCTCGATCCTAAGAAAATACGCGCAGAAGGCTCTATACGCAAAGACACCACTTACCAGGGGAGTGACAGGCAAGACTTTTACCGACACGGAAAAAAAAAAAAAAAAAAAAAAAAAAAAGAAAAAAAAGAAAAAAAATAAAACAAAAAAACTAAACGCAGACCTCGACTGGGTTTGCCCATAGGCAACCCAGTAATCATGGAATTATCTACACTAACTACGCAGTTATAATATTATGTATGCGCAACGAGGACAAAAGGTATCTAATTTGAGAATGATCTTAGAGAAATTATCGTAAAATCCTTATACTATGCTACGGGTCGAAATAAAGTATGAATTAGTGGATGTAATGTACCAATGATATAGTACACACAATGCTACAGCCAATGCTCATTTCTTAGCACCAACTAACAAACAATCTATTTAGGTTTAACGATGCTTAATTCCATCTTGTTCGATGACATACCTTCACAAACAGCTCCCAAAAACCCAAGAGGACATTTGCATTTAAACGCACCGGGAATTTCCGTACATGTGGCTCCGTTTTTGCAGGGATTAGATGCACAGTAGTTCCTATCTGGTAAAATGTCAACATATCAAAGAAAATTATTTAAAAGAGTGGAGGTTTATGTAAGCTTTTGCCATATGCACAAATGGGAAAGAATTTTTATTTTTATGGATTCGCGGAGGTTATGTTGGAGACGTAAACATACCACGCGACTTCTAGTTTCGTGAGTCTTCATTCACGTGACTCAGAAGTGAAAGGCCATAGGGCCACAAAATTCCGTATGCTGTCACAGCACTCCAGTTAGCTTACCTTCACAGTTTTTGCCTCGATATTCTCTTGGGCAAATACAAAAATAGTCTTGATGAAGTTGCACGTATATTCCACCATTCTGACACGGATTCAGATGATCTTAACCAAAGAAAAAGTAATCTGAATTTACACAGAACTTTTATCTACACAAACGCTCATATCAAGTAAATCTTATAAAGTTTAAAATAAAAACCGTGACCTGTCTTGCAATCATTGTGGACAAGCTTTTTTTTTCGGTCACGTTAAAGTCAGGGGCACCCAACGACCAATTTCTTGTAAAATGTATTATTATACCCCAGTTAATGAAAATAAATGTTATTAAGGCATTTTCAGGTGTTTTTCAGTGTTGCTGGGAAAATATTATCTGTTCCTTTTTCCCAGCAAGACACACAAGAAATTTCCCAGCCAGCTAGATAAAATTAGTTGGTTTCCCAGCCAGCTGATCAAATTTATTTCCCAGCCAGGAATTCCGCGCGCTTTCAAATCCCTCGATCCAAAACGACCGAACAAAAGCGACAAAACAGGCGCGTAGCGTCCTATACGCAAATACGCACGTGCGTACTTGAAGTGACCAGAACATTTTGAAATTTTAAGCAATTGTTTCTATTTTTAACATTTTACTTGTACGCAACCAAGATTTCCTTATGAAAACACCACTTTGATTAAATTCTAAAAACTAAAACAAAAGCTATACCATGTTCTCACTTAGTTTTGCATTGACTTTTTTTTTACACTAAACAATGCAGTGTTGTTTGGTCAGCGTGCAACAAAAAGGCGACGTTGCAAAGGAGCGACGTTCCGAGAACGTTGTTGACAATTCCAGTCACGCTAGTACAACCAAAACAATGTTTTGTTTGCGCCAAGTTTGCTCAAAATAAGGGCAAGACGCTTTGTTATTTCCTTGTATTAACACAACTATTTAGAACAAGAAATAAAGAACGGAGTATTTTTCGCTTAGTTTACTTAGGTTTCTAGATCACATGTACTTGTGCGTACTTGAAAAAATGACCACGCTACGCGCCTGCAAAACCGGGACAAAACAGCGCAATCACTCTGACCAGCCGTCGTATGTTTGTGACTACTGTGTGGGAGAGGGAAGGGGTTTTTTTTTTTTTTTTTTTTTTTTTTTTTTTTTGGCGTCCTCAGTCTTCGGAGTTTCTACAGCCAGCTCGGGTTGAAATGCCAGAAAAAGTCGGTAATTCCCAGGCAAAACCTCTATCAATAACAAAATTTCCCAGCCAGCAAGATTCCTCTGGGGAACAGATAATGTGAGGAACAGATTCGTTGGGTGCCCCTGTAAAGTGAACAGCAGCCGTGGAACTTTAATATAGCTGTGGTTACACTAGCCCTTTTACCCATGGGTAAATAGCGTTTGCACACGGGAAAGGACGTTTTTGTGTGTAACCGCTTTCCCTAGACCGAAACTGTCCCAGGGTTATTTCCATGGATACATCAAAAAGAAGGTGCGTGTAACCACAGCTATTGCTATTGGAAGTTGCCTTACGTAGACATACTATATTTGTACTTATATTTTACCTTGGCGCTTTGACATCTGGAAAAGCCGTACTATACTGTGGAGTAGGCGTTTGAGCGTCATGAGGAGCAGCGTGACTCACAGCATATCTAATTATATTTTACCCTGAGGGAAGTCTTTCACTGTGTAACCGTATCCCCAAGGGTAATACGAAACCTGAGCTGAACCAAACCCAAACCATTTACCCTCCAGAAGGCCGCAAACCCAAGGTGTGTGTAACCACAGCTTTTAATGAACTTGTCACGTGCATTAAGCGGTAATTGAGGACGCTGTACAGAAATCAAATCGTAGGTTGGATTTTGAGGAGGGGAAATCCAGAGTACACGGAGCGGAGTAGGGAACCGACAAACTCAACCCACATGTGACGCCCTGTTCCCCGGGAATTGAACTCGGGTCATATCGGTGGGAGGCGAGTGCTCTCACGACTACGCCAGTTAAATTGACTTGAAGTCATACTGATATCAGTAACTTCACTGAAGTGACCTGAAGTCGTGCAAATAGTACCAAATTAAAGATCGGCACAAAATGTGTAAAAGAGCCAGTAACTAAAAAAAATACAATAGCTTAGTCTAAATCACTAAATACCTATCAGAACGACTGTGTAACTTTTTCCGTGTTCTGTTTGTTTCCTCTTCACGCTCACGGTTGTCTGAGCTGATGTCGTGTTATTTCGCTTTGCCAACTGAACATACACCTTATTCCAAAATGGCCGTCCATTTAGATATTCTTTTGTTTTCATTCAAAATTAGACCTTGATGCCTCGTTCAAGGCACTGAAAATATTCTTTTGAATTTTCAGCTCAAGAACGAGGCATCAAGGGCTAATTTGAATAAAAACAAAAGAACATTTAAATGACGGCCATTTTGGAATAAGGTCTATATGGTGACCGAAGTGCTCCTTGTGTTACATTGAGGATGTATTTTTTTATTTCAACATCAACCATCGGGTCAGTAGGAAGCTATTACAACGGTTCTCGGGATTGATTCAGAAAACAATGGACACAAAGAAAGATACAAAAGCAACAATGGACTCTAACTCTAAAAACAATAGAGCTTGCGTCCTAAAGGGATCCAATGAAATTAGAGGTTGTTAATAACTGCGTCCTCCTCATCTCAAGTCTTAAATATAAACACTTTACTCGGACACATGTTTGTTCTTAAAAAAAGTTTTCAAAAACCATTCAAATGATTGCCTTCTTATTGAAATAATGGCAAAGTATTTCTAGGATGTTACAAGTGAAACATATTAAAGAGAGGTTTAGTCTAGCGTGTTAGTTTTTTAGATGAATCGATCCAGGATCATGTTGAAATGTAGAAGGAAAACGGGCCACAGGTAAAATGAGTGAATTTCGGGAACACTTCACGTGAGCAATGTTATGGCCACGACATACTTGAGTTATTTCACTGTGCACTACCGAAGTGAACCCTAACCTTGGCCTGGCATTATTACTGAACGAAGTGTAAAATCAAATTACAGAAAATTGGTTACTTACACTTGGGTCGCAGATGAAGATGTGAGACGTGGACTTGTGCTGGCACAGGATATGCAACCGGTAGAGGTTTAGGAACAAATCGAATTGACTCCACGGGATACGGCTTCGGTACAAAATGAACATGGTGAAGTGGCCCGTGTACTGGTATTGGCTGATTTGGGAGAATCGAAAATTGCCTTCTGTTGCCAGTTAAGTCCTTCATTATCCCCTGTCTTGTGGCATTTGCAGCTGAATACGATTCCTCAGTCACTAAACCATCTTTCACATCTCTGGCACTGACTTTGCGAATTTCAGTCGTAATAATGTTTGCTGTGTTCTTGAGATTTGAATTATACTGCATACCTTGAACGAGTCGGCCAAAGTTGTTACATAAACAAAACACTTGATAAACATTTAAGAGTTTTAACGGAAACATCATTAACGATTTCAATGAGATTTAGAAGAAAAGAAAATCGACCCATTAATGAATACGATAATTTCGTTGGTCAAAACTTTTGAAATATTGATTTCGTAACAGGTGGAACGGTGTCGGATTTGTCGACTTTTAAAATGAAAAGGGGACACTGTATTCTGTTCCAAAATCATTTGACAAAACTTTGACTCCCTTTTTATAGGTTTGTATGTATCTCTCTTAAATTCTAGCTTGAACCAGGCATTTGATAACCAACGGTTGAGATCATTGAAATATTCCAATAACGGTTTGAGCGTCGTTCCTTTGGATTTAACCAAACGTCGGTCAATAGAAAGAACGTGTTCCATTGTGCTGTGGGTTGATAATACAGGTATATTTAAAGTTTCGAAAACGACATTTTTTTACGTTGCATTTGTCAACATCCAAACGGAAAAAAAAAGATAAGCTGGCAGAGGTCTCAGTTATGCAAAGGTAAAACCCCAAACTTCGTTTGCACACTAAAGAATAATTAGTACAAACACCTTCGATTCCCTATGCAAATATCGTGTCAAAGTTATTCAATGTACTTACTTTCTTCTTGAAGCAACGAGATTCGGCTTAGTAGACAAAGTATACTATTTATGGCAGTAGAAGTTTGCTCTTTTTAGTAAACGTTTCAACAGCAGACACACCAAGTTGAACGCTGAATTACGAGATGGATCATCGAAACAACTGATTTACTACAAGTGGTTTTTCTTAACTCAATTGATCAATTGATCAATTTCCTTAAGGGTAAGTGGTACTTGGTATCATTGGAAAGGCACCTTTAAGGATATATTAATGCCAATTTTTCCTTCTTTGTTTCAGCTTTTTGGAGTCAGAAAGTCTTCAAAGTTTCATGGATAGAAAACAAATAGACATTAACATACATTAAAAATTCATGTTGTGTTAACTAACAAAATTTATTCGAGCAAAGGAACATGTGCTGGGCAGTCCAGACTACGAATCGAATTACGTATTAAGGCCTTGCAGTAGAGAAAGCAGGGCAATCAGTTGTAATAGATGACGAGCCCTTGCGCCTTTGAACTTCTGTTTAGAGCTTTTGGTTTGTGTTTGTTTGTCGAGAGTTGACTGAATTGTGAATACGTTCTTGTAAAATGAATAAACAGGTGTCCTGGGTGAAAAGGATAATGACTAGCTGACCATACACCATTCTATGATTATCAACTACAGAAACTTTCACATATGTCCAGAAAAGTCCCCAATTAATTATATGCACGCGGATTCAATTAGCGTCACGAAGTGTCCCCTTGGTCACTCTCCTCAATTTCAATATCACTCTTGTCTGGGAATACAGACAATACGGATAAAGTAAGGAAAACAAGCTGCATTAGGACCTCGGTTACCAGCCATTATACCTGCGTTTGACCTTATATGGAAATTAATTCGGCCAATATCGCTCAGCATAAAATCACTTTCCGGTTGTTTCTTAAACTGAAATAAAATTTAGCAAAACGGAAGGTTGATTACGAGATTGGTAATAGCCAACGAGGCGCGTATTTACCATCTCGTATCCAACGCGGGCTCATGGAATAATTGTTAATTAGCCCTTAAAGTGCCACTACGATGAAAATTTTGCATGTCCTTTTTTCTTTAGATTTTGAAATAGACGTACTAAATAGGAATCATGCCAATTTTTATCTCAAAATTCCAACGGCAAGTATGATTATTGTAACGCAGTTTTTGGGTTTTCTATGTCCGCCATTACTCGAACGGCAAATGACCGTGAGCGAGGAAAGGGGTTGGGTCTAGCTGGATCGCCTGAGGTCTGACGTCATACGCGCAACGCTCAAAATAAACGCGGCTAATTTCCCATGCCATCTATGAGATGTGAGGGATCGCCGAGTTGCTTTTTGCTGATATCATTTACATTACTCCTTGTTCGCTTTGTCAAACGCCACGAAGCGATGCGCGTATGACGTCACGAGCCAAGTCTTGCGTGAAGACCGCTTACAAAATAATCGTAGGCTTCTCCAATGCCGTCCGAGTAATGACGGACAGATTTCTAGTGGTTTTTGGATGGCTATTTCTCGACTTATCTCTCTTCTATCGTTGCAAATTTTAATGCATTGTATTATTTCGAACATATTGACTTAATATAACGTAGTGCCACTTTCACCTTACCTTATTGTTGGAAATATGTAGAAATTCAAAGGTATTTTTTTCCTGGTTTAGGAATATGCGAGAAAAGCAGATCTCAACAAGAGTTATTGAAATCCAAAAGAAAACTATTGGGGGTAACCACAACTCAATCAACAGTATTTGTAAAAGGATGTAAAGTACAAAGTAATGTATGGCGATCTTTTCCAAATTTTTAATTGAAGCTTAATCATCTCTGAAAATGCATGGTTACAATCAATTTTCTTTTTGGATACCAAGAGCACTTGCTGAGTTCTGCTTTCTCCGCATAGTTTTAAACCACGCAAAAATATCTGCGTATTAGTAATATAAGCAACACCCATAGGAAACCCGAGTATGTCGAGATGCGCAGAATGTATGTGGGCACCGTTCTTAAAGGAGCGTGCATCTTATTAGGAGCATTTCTGGACATAAGAGATAAAATTTGTCTCTCGGGAGTGGGGTTGGAAAGAATTGTGGTAAGTGGCAAGGGTCGGCACCTTTAATTTGACACCTTCATTTGGTGCCCAGGGAGATTTTCCCAAGTAGGCATGCGTACATTGAACGCCTTAATACTTTTAAGGCCGATTCGGGTGCCATTTTACCCTTATTTCCAGATGATGCTGCATTCAACCTTTGCAGCCAAAGTTAATGGAATGCAAGCTCTCCAGTGATCCCTGATAGTGGAGCAGGCACGTCATATATCTGTGCTCAACTCCGGACTGAACTGAACATTGGGCCATTGAAAACCTTGAAGAGATTTGTTGCACAATTTAATCGCACAGGCCCGGATTGCTCGAAGCATGGTTAGCGCTAACCACCTTTAAATACCATGGAAGCCTATAGGTTTTGATACCTCTTAACCAACGGTTAGCACTAACCAGGCCTCGAGCAACCGTCCCCAGTACTTTGAGAGCTACAATGTATGCATTGAATCTACTGATTTTGGAATGGAGTTGTTGTACAAGTGTGGAGAAAACAGTTATGACGTACTTGCCAAACCGAAGAATCTTTTTAAATTAGCTGTGCTGCGGGGGGCAGCATCCAAAGGATCAAGTCAACCAAGCCAGTAGTCCTATGCCGCACAGTACTTAATATGTTGGGATGGGTCATTGGCGGGAAATCTATTTTGTCCACCACTCAGGAGGAGTGACAGAGGGCTCTGGAGGACTCAGAAGGACTCTAAACTAACTTGAGTCTTGGAAATTTTTACCGAGACCAAGTTCTTGGTTAACGACATCCGCGAAGGCAACGAGAATGTCACACATTTGCATAATTAGTGGGCAAAAACAATAGCTTTTCACACCCTCCACGTGCGTTTTTCACATTTGTCCATTTCTTTGCCGTCGTCAGCAAAACAACAACGTGAAATAGCCAAGTTTGAGGTTTTATGAAGCCCTTGAGGATAAATTTTCATTTTCTCCTCTAAATTAACCGTCGTTCCGACCAGTGTCATTTTTGAGGAACAACCCACACCCTTGTCATATTAAAAAGTCACGAAATGATTACAATAAAGTGAATTTATATTTTAAGACGATGCTCTCGTTGCATGCCGTCGCCGTCGCCGTTGCTTAAGCTCCCAGGAGACTGAGGCGGCTTAGAACCACCATTCCCGAGCCCCTGAACAGTCGTTCATTACATTTTCCATAAAGAACTGATCGGAGACCAGGTGGAAACCAAGAAGATACGGATATTCTATGATTGTCTCGCAAAGTCCCATTCCCAGGTGCCATCACTTAATGACTGTTTAGAGAACTCTTTCGCAGCCCATGTAGTTTGGCATCCAAGTCGGTTGAAGACGCTTTCACTGGAGAAATTCAGCTAGCCTTCCCTCGGCTAAAAGAGAGCCCAAGAGACACAGATGCTTTTGCTGCTGCGGTATGAAAATCGTGCACGACTGCAGAACTTGGGAGAACTTTTGTACGGCACATGTACCAGGGCTTTTCCAGTGTGATATTTGGCTCGAGGAATGTCAACGGTACTGACGCCTTGCTGGTGATCCGTTGTCAATGATGTCGATGAATTGCTTACTTCAATAAAGCACTTATAATTACTTGCTGTTACAATAATTACCTCATGGCTGAAAGGAAAACCAGATTCGGTCACAAAAGACCTCGAGAAGATCGGAGAGAGGGACAAGACGAAGCGTTTAAGATTTTTGCGGCAAAGCAAAGAGAGCCTTCGCAAAAGGCTCGAGAGAGAGTTCGTTCACACTCTTGAAGAATGACCACATCAGACTTCTGGAGGAGCCACAACATTCCAGATCAAGGGGCAGTTGTGATGTTAAAAGGTGGAGCTGAGGGGGTGGCCCTGTGGGAGATCAGGCGAGTAGTGGGAAAGATTACTGGTAAGGATGGGGTCCGGCAGGGAATAAAGCTGGAACAACTGGAACAAGGTATGGTTATAAATTGAAACGGCCTTTGTAACTAGGGAGGGACATGAAATCGGCGGAGAGAATTCTGATTGCCAGCTGAACCGGGAAGCCGAATCATTTGTTCCAAGGTCAGGACCAACTAAAAAAAGCCAATTACATTGCTGCACAAGAAGTAAGAGACATTGAGAGCTACATATACACACTCAAATAAGGGAGGATGTCTTGGTTTATTTCGCTGCATTTAAATTCTAGTGTCACGTGATGTCGGATCTTTTTTTTACAGCGAGGCGAGCGACGACGACACGTCTTTGTTCTTTGACCTCATCTTTATGTGCGGATCGTGAGAGTTCTGAGAAGAGCGCAACTGAAACCCGAGACCGTGCTATGACGTAAAAGGAAAGTTTCCCAGCCCAAAAATTTCAACAAGATTTCGTCATCAGAGCATAGCATCTTGTGTCTGAGTGACCCGACTCTTCTCTCCCTCATTAGAACTACGCTTTATCATCCAAATTTTATTGTTGCCGGCAAAATTGAACTAGTTACCTAGTTGTTACCACTGGTATTTTTCTATGTGTGGAGTTCAAATGTGTACAAAGGTCGAAAACCATAAAGCCATGCCTTATCTAGTTTTAAAGGAGTAGCAACACCGTTAAATCGTTTACGACTGCCTTTTTACCAAATATTTTAAACGACTACCGATAAACCGCTGTCTTATTTCAAATTCGACGACACTTAGCTGCGTAGCAATATGCAAAACGCAGAATAGATTACAAAACAAGCAAAAATAGTACATCAATTAGTTGGTTTTATTCATTAGTTGGCTTTAAAATTACCTTTCTTGATTTAAACTCAGTTATTTGCCTTTGCTAGTTGCGTTTACGCGACAAACGTATGCTTGAATCGTCTGGGAAAGTATACATTGAGCTGAATAATTTTTAGAAGAAGTAGTATCGGCCAATTAGGCCATTTCCAAGTTCATGTCTGCCTCGCCTTCAAAGCGAGTCTACGTGCGAAGATTTCTTCTACTTTACATATGAACGAAAACTAATTTTCATGAGAAAAATTTCGCACTTAGACTCGCTTTGAAGAGGAGGCAGACATTAACTCGGAAATGGCCCATTGTATCTCGAATATAAACAAATGACGTAACCAGGGTGACTTCACGAGAGATATTAATTTAAATTTTATATGTGTGATATGTATATGTGTCTGGACTGGAGAAAATTAGGGTTTCCAAAAAAAACGTTGGACAAACGTCCAGTGACTTATTTCGTTCAAAAACCCAAAACGCTTTTCCAGCAATGCTGTAATTAACCTTTCAGCAAAGGTTTTAGCTTTACGTCTTAAACAATTAAAGGTAAATGAAATAAATCCATATTTATACCACACTTAATAACCCGGTATAGGAAACCAGATTTTTTTCAAGTTAACGTTAAAAGGTGTATATGGTGTTCTCAGTGAAATGAGGCCATTTAGGTTCCAAAAGAAATATGCCTCAAGGCTGGTAGCTTCTCACCGTTTTCTCAAGATGGCTTCAGTTTTATTAAATAGAAACACTTTTTTTTTCATTTTAAAGCTACCATCGATATGATATGTGGTTTTTGAAGTTTCAGTTTAAGTCCTATTCGGATAAAACACGAGGCTGCTCTTGAAATTTTAGCCTGAAACAAGTTCCTGACCAGTGTAAATAAGGTCTAAAGGGAAAATCTCAACAATTCTCAATTAAAGTCCTTATGCGAGTTTAGGGTTGGGGTCCCGTTCCTCTGAGTTTAAGGGAACTAAAACTTAAGTGCGTTTAAGTGAATTTTGATGGATAACTATATAACGTTCAACTTGGCCACTAAGTTACCGACGATCCTACAGTTCATAAATTCATTTCTTCCTTTTTTCATTTGGAACTGTGATTTTAGCGGACTAAAAAGAAACATTTTAATGATGATGTTTATTTGCCTCCTTCACGATGAAACGTTTATGTTTGAGTCTCTTCACCACTGACCTGTGAAAATAGTTAAATGGATCAATTTTCAATGAAGTTGTTTATTATCCCCTCTTTCATCAAAAATTTAAAAGCAATATGTCGACGATATCTCCTTTTTTAAAAAAAAGCAATACGATGAAGCTAGGACTTTACTTTGAAGAGAATTCAACATACTTAATAAAATGCTCAATAAAATCACTTATTAAGGTGTTTACACAAGATATAGGACTCATCTATCTTATGGGCGGATGAAAACGGTACTTACTTTTTGCCATTAGCAGGAATACACGAGCCTTGCATACACACGTTCGGGGCTTGACAATTGTAACATGGTTGTGTCGCTAAGGGAAAAAGCAATGCAAAACATTCAAGAGTTAAATGGACCACACCCTTATCCTATATCCAAACAGAAGGTCTTAAAGGAACACAATTTCGTAACGGGAGCTCCTTCATTTTTTTCTTTTTGTTCATGTTGCCGGTAAAATCCGTTCTCAGGTTGAATGGGTTTTTACCTAGGTTGAATTGGTGATCGTCATTTTACCTAAGTTGAATACACACTCAGATGAATTAAAGAAACTATTTTTGAAGCCTAAAATAAGCCTAAAGAAAAATTCAGGTTTCGGATTAGTTTTGGTTATTATACATGGATATCAATTGACTTATTACAGAAAAGTAAATAACTGCGTTGGGTTGACCATGTTCGTCGTTGAAGTATATGTGGGTAGCAGAACCACAAATGGTTCCCATCTGGGAAGCACTGTCACCAACA
>OX421453.1:42465925-42468425 GCA_949126865.1 Montipora capitata | reverse complement strand
TCAAGTTATTTGTTTCGCACAATTTAAAAAAGGGAATTACATAGCAAAAATGAATTTGCAATAGATGATTAAAAGGAAAAACTTCAGCGCAAATATTAGGATGTGTGGGGTGACCAAAGCATTGAATGTTTTCAAGTTGGCCATCGGCCACTTTAGAAGAAGAACATTGAATGAAATTTACACACTCAAATGAAGAAAAGTTGGGCCCTAGGGATCCCCACTAACTACAAATCACCTCATTAATCTGCTATGTTACCAGAGTGGTGGCTATGTTGGTGTAGTGGCTTAGCACTAGTAACCAGGGAGACGTGGGTTTGAGTCCCGCTTAGGGTAAAAAAACACTTCGGATGAGTGTGTCGAAAGGTAAAGTACACTGTATGTTTCTCTCTTCATGTACAGAAGAACATTGAACTATGGTATAAAATGTTTTGGAGAGCCTAGTATAGATATGATAGTGTTATGACTTGAATATTTGAAAGAATCAACTTTGTTGACTTTGTGTTTCAATGTTGGAACTCAGCCATTCAGAGGTGAGAGCAAAAGTAGCTGTAAGCTGCATCGCGATCTGATTGGTTCATCTTAGTGTCTGCGTCAGTTGTGATTGGCAGACGTAATTACTTTGGTTTCATTTCCAACGTCAATTAAGGTCATTCATTAGTTATCGTTTTCTAATCAGTCATCCGAAAATAAAATACTAAATATTGAAAGTGCATTGCATAATGAGCCTTCTGTGAAGAATTCAACCCGACACTGATACCAGACAATCTATGAGAAACGAGGCTTTGAAAATTAGAAATTTTACAAAGAATTTAAGGGACTATAACTATTAGCGCCTTTGTCACCCATGAATTATCAGTCTTTCATGGCTAATAACCGGCTCGTTATCAACGCTAAAAGATTGAACTAAGTATAACAAGTTCTTTTACTTTTTGAACTCAATTTGTAATTAGCATGATGCCTTCTGTCAACAAACTCGTATGTTAATGAAACAAAACGGTAGAGAATAACGTCATAAAACAATCCACCTAAGACGTTATGATTTCAAACCTGTTGACTTTTCACAGTTTTCACCAGTATACCCTTCCTTGCAGAGACATTGGTACGCATCACCATTCTCCACACACTCTCCCCCATTTTGGCAGGGGTTGGAATGACAAGCACTGAGGCGACCAGGAGCTAAAAGACAAAAAAAAAACCACCAAGTCGCCAGACCTGAGTTAGATATTCACTTGTGACACGAGTTCTAAACCCCTTATCTGACTGGAGAAGAACCTCCCCGTCAGGGCGATGAACTGCGTATTCACATCCTTATACCCTTTTAATGATAGCAACGCATTTTGAAACGGAGAACAGTGCTTTTTTAAAACTCCGTTAAAAAAAAAAAAAAAAGAAAATTAATGCAATTACAGAAGTGTCCCAAGGAATTTTGTCCAGCATTGTAGATTATCGAAACCTATTTTCAACTGCTGTTTTTGGACATTGATTCCTTCTTGGACGATACACGCAAAATGGTGAAATACTTACGTCCTTTATCTTCAGGAGTGCACGTTTGGCCATCACCCACCCATGCCTCCATGCAAATGCAGTTTCCGTTGTCGCATCGTGCGTGGGAATCACACTTGGCACACTTATCCACTGCAATTTGAAACAAAAAAAGAACCAATAAAAACCTTACTTAATACGGCTTTACAGGGTGCAGCAAACTGCCCTTTTTCAGTTAACTCAAACAAAGGGTGAAGGGCGAAGGCAGACGAAATCTTTGATGTAACTTGAACAACGTTAAGAGGATTTTTTTATTATCAAGGTGTCCAACGTTTTTGCATCCGGGTAATCTGGTTTTCTTTCCTCACTAAAACCAGCACGCAGTTGTGTGTTATTGTGTCTAGTTGTATAACGTCTGTATGTGATCATGCCATACCAGTTTTTCACTCTTCACTTCCTGAGTACTTGGTTAAAGACTTAGAGCGGGTGCAAAAGAGGGCCTTAGCAATAATTTGTCCAAATCAAACTTACTCAGACGCTTTTTTATCCATGAACTTAGAGTCATTAGAGCAGCATCACCATCATCTAAGCCAGTCACTCTTTAACTCAATAGAAGGGGATATCTCTCATCGTTTACATAAGCTATTACCACCTTTGCATAAGTCTAAGTATAATCTAAGAGCCAAACGCCGCTTTTTCAATTTTTATTGTATATAATTGTCTATTAGTATCTACTCTTGTATTTAATGTATAACGCAATTCAGCCCTTTGGCTGCAACGTTTTACTCAAATAAACTATTCACTATTCACTAAGATAAAGTATGGCTATTATTATCGGATTTTATCATTTATTTCAACAATAAGATAAAATCTCTGAAAGGACAAAGGCTTCCACTTTCAAGTGCCAAAGGAATCATACAACAAGTTGAGAACTCGTGCTGTTCTCTCGTATTTAGAATTTGCGTTACTTGGACACATTCATTCATTTATTCGTAGTCATGCACATTTATAAATGCAG
>OX421453.1:42435925-42458425 GCA_949126865.1 Montipora capitata | reverse complement strand
AACTTTGAATTAGAAAGCGGAAAAATGAAGACAGTTGCCTTTAATTTCAATGTCTGCCTTGCTGTACCGTAGATGAGCACGATTATGGAAAGCGCGTATTTTCAGTAATTAGCCAATATCAAAATTACCATAATGCTCTTTGTTTGTCCCTCCAAAATTTTGCATAAGCATTGTTTTTATTTCATGTTGGGACTTATAATGGTCCCAAGAGATACTCGAAACAATGCTTATGCAAAATTTTGGAGGGACAAAAAAGAGTATTATGGTATTTTTGATATTGGCCATAATTGCGCCTGTGCTATGGTATAGCACATCTGATAATATCAGAAGTACAGCATGACTTTAAAAGCAAACTTAAAACTTGCCAGTTGCGCATTTTGATTTGGATGTAGGTGTACTCCAGTATTCCATTAGCGATGTAATATTTTGTATATTTAGGTAGTTTTTTTGAGAGTTACTTGCTAGTTGGCAAAAGTGGAGGTATGCAAATAAAAAAGAAGATGATCATCATCATCATCACTCTTATCATCATTATTACTGTTATTAAATGATGACGAGTGCGATGATTATAACAATGATTACGACTAGGCTTTTATAGATTGTGCTATCATAATTTTTGCCATAATTTGCGGGAACTAGTTAAGTCTGAGACCATTTTTGTTCAATGTTTAACCGCATTCGCAGTTTGGCAACTGAGAGAGAGAGAGCCTCCCAAGGAGGCTGACAGTCTGGCACGAGTTGACGGGACCGGAGTTGCCAGATGGTGTTCGTCACAGTACCTCTTATTTGTAAGTTTGCCACATGGCGTCAGCCACGCCGCCAGATAACTTGCAGTCAGAGATCATAACAGAGCCAGCAACCATAGCCAGAGACTGTTGCCTTACGACAAAGAAAGCAAAATACACAAGAGGAGCTTGTCACACCAAACACGATTGTGATACGTTTTCTGGACTTGTTTCGCTCGTTTTGCAAAAGGAATAATTTTAGGAACAAGCGGCATAATTTGAAAAAACGAGCATAATTTGAGCATAACTTGGGCAAAAAATGGGCACTGCTAGTAGCATAACGACGACCATGTGGACAATGACGATGATGACGATCAACATCGGGACAACTGAAATATAATACAACCAAACTAGTGAACATGATACCTTCGCAGTTCTCGCCTCGGAATCCCTTTGCGCATGTGCATTCGTAACCTTGACCTACGTCATAACATGTACCTCCATTC
This sequence comes from Montipora capitata, assembly GCA_949126865.1. Classification (NCBI taxonomy): domain Eukaryota; kingdom Metazoa; phylum Cnidaria; class Anthozoa; order Scleractinia; family Acroporidae; genus Montipora; species Montipora capitata. The sequence continues at coordinate 42,457,194 of OX421453.1, read as the reverse complement.
CGACAAGGATTAGGCTCGCATTCACTTCTAACTACACACAAAAACAACAGGAAAAAAACGAAAGAAAGAGTCAGTCCTCTCTGAACAGCCATAACGGAGCTGGTCTCTATACACACCTCTTACAAACCGAGTTCGTACTGTAAGTTACGGTCCAAATTGTTTTCCGATGGTGTGCGGGCCATAAATCAAAGGGAAATATGTCTGTGAGGTATTAAAAGGCCGGCACCGGGGAAAGGAAACTAGTTGAAGTCAAGCGGAACGTTCAACTACCACAAATAACTGGCATGCGTACAACGCACCGTACTCTAGAATATCTGACAGACGAATAAATCGTACAAGATTTTTTAAATAGTTACTTGCACGATTCAAACAGTTTCACAGGTTTATTTTGCATAGACAACATGAAAAGCTTACTAGAAAATGTTGCATCAAAATTTCAAATTTAGCGAGCGGTACAACGGGCCGTACTCTAGAATACGACCCGCTAAATTACTTCATAATTGCGCGCGTACTATCTGATAAATATAATAAAAGTAAATACCGTTAAAATCTTATTGAGGCTTACGTTCACAATGCGTTCCCATAAATCCTGGCGAGCACGTACATTCGTACCCATGGGCTACCACGGTACATGTTCCACCATTTTGACACGGGATTGGCTCACAAGTTGAATGTGCTGGAATTTAAAAAAAATGCCAGCAAAATTAATCCCAATAATCTCAAGTCTATATTTAGAGGATTTAGTTGGTTCCGGCTATGAGCTAGGCCTCGGACATCGCCGGACCATCAGTTACTGAGTGGAAAGTACTGTCTTTGTAATAACGCAAAGATTACTTGAGTAGGCCATTGAGTTCCCGGTGTTGTGGTCTGGCCTCTCACTCCAGCCCCCAGGATATAGCTTGACTCTTGAGTGTATATTTGTGAGCCTTCTAAAAGGCACACGATCAATTACAGCTTTGCCCTATTTGGTATTCCTCAAAGTCCGCGTAGGTTTTTGTTTGCATTTGAGAAGACCATTTCCCAATGCCAGTCGACAAGTCCTAGCAACGATATCTCTGGAAATGATCAAAAGCCTTCTCACTGAACACCACATATACGCATTTTCTTACACTATCATTGCTCTACAATAATGTGATTTTTCATGCTGAGGTCTGAGTGCTAACTAGGGCTAGTTTGATTCAAGTGTCAAGTAGCTTACGGTTTATTAATATGTGAATCAATCATAATTAACCACCCGAAAACTACCTCACAATGAAACGATTTCGAGAGGCAAACTGTTGTTTTCCAAACAGGTGCTTAACCCCAACTCGTTTCACGAAATGTGAAAAGCACCTAATAACAAAATGGCGCCATAAAATATTACATTTCGACAATAGTGCACACTTTTAGAAAAGGCAAATTAAAGAAAATATTTAATAGACATTGACCTACCAGTTTGCATTGAAAATGGTTGCATTAACTTGGAAAATATCTTTTTAAAGTTTATGGTAATTAAAACGCGCAGCTCAGGAAAATTGAATCGGATAGAGCGATATCTAATATCTTAGTTAATAAAAATGACTACGTTATCATTAACGAAGCAACACATTTTTGCGATCATTATTTCCACGATTTCCACAATCCCTTTTCAGTCAAATTTGCAAAAATCGTGTGATCAAGATAGTTATATTTAAAGCGCTTTCAAGTGAATATCATCTTTTGCTTTGAGTAGGTATCAGTGAGTCCTACTGTCCGAAAAAAACATGATATTTTAAAATTGCACGCCTGCTATTTGCGCCATATATGATTATGGTAAGTTACCGCACTGAGGCATTTTAGTAAAACATCAAAAATGTGCTATGCAAACCTACCTTTCTTTTATCATCACCATTGTCGTAATTATTAGCTGTGGGGCAACCTTAATTACAATAAATCACCATTTCTACTCTAATAAGACACAAACAAAATGTATTTAATACTTATATGTTTGCTGATGCATCACGCTGTGTCAGCGACCTACCCGGGTGATGGTGGACAATAATTCGGTGGATGTGAGGATGTGGAAAATTCAAAAAAGGCATAACGCCAGGAACGAATTGTCTTTTCTCTTGCATTGCATTTTCCTTCCCAAGAGACGCATTCACTTTGAAGATTTTTCCGTCTTCGACCCTTCTTTGTAAGCTCTTTTTCGTCCGGCTTTCATTCACTGACTTCCGCTGGCTATTCTTAAGTTTAATCCGCTTGGTATCCTTTCGTATCGCCTCCGTCCAATGCAATAACACGAATAAAATCAAAATAAAGTTGAAAACCAACGGTACTTTCATATTCTTAATATTAGTAACCCATGAATATAAACTTTGATTCAAAGACTAAACTAAAGCCATTTTCGACAAAACACAGTGTCGTTATGAATTAGTAATGAGGTTCGTGAGAACAGTCGACAGCGATTATTCACCCGTAAGGTAGTCCCGAAGTTTTATTGGTCAAATGAAAGTTCTGGGTGACTAGAACCTGTTATAGTCACCAAAAGAAGGAAACTGTGGTGGGATTCGTGAAAGATATAAAATGAACAACATTAGATCCATGACTATTACGTGCCTCCACACAATAATTGCCTTGTAAAGATTTTTGATACAATGTCTTTTTCATTGTAACAGAATTTTGAGTGGAAAGCAGTTTATAAGTAATACCTAATCAGTTATTTCAAGAGCTTAAATACTATTTGCGGTAGCAAAGTATAAAGGACTCAGCAGTTGTAGCTGCATCATGCAAGAACTGTTCTTCACAAATCGAATCAATAAAAGTATTTTTCAAAATCCGATAACAATTAAAATAATAATAATAATAATAATAATAATAATAATAATAATAATAATAATAATAATAATAATAATAATAACAATAACAGCAATGATGATAATAAGACGCGTTTGATAAGCATATGAAAAAGCTTGACGCTTGTTACCATTAGACTTGAGGTGATACAGAAACTGCTCGGTTGGAAATGGCTACAAAGCTAAGGAAGGGGGGGATACAGGGAGCTTCAGTCACTTGTAAAAGTTTGCTTTCGAGGGAAGTCGACCGGGCGAGGAAGACCTTTTTAAGCATACAGTGCTACAACTACAAAGAGCAATAATAACAAGTAGTGGAGCTTTGGCATCGCGTTTACAGCAAACCTCTGATTGAAATTCTCCTTTTGCTTGGCATTCGCTTGTTATTTAACAACTATTCACCGATGGCTAGTGGTGGATATTAGGGAGATTAAGCAACGACAACGGCGACGGCAACGAGAACGTCACAAATTTGCATGTTTAGTTGGCAAAAACAATAGCTTTGCACGCCTTGCATGTGTTTTTCACTTTTGTCCACTTCTTTGCCGTCGTCAGGAACACAACAACGTGAAATAGCCAAGTTAGAGGTTTTATGAAGAACGTTAGCACTTAAGGATAACTTTTCATTTTCTCCCCTAAATTAACCGCCGTTCCGACTAGAGTCATTTTTGAAGAACTACCACACCCTTGTCATATTAAAAAGGTTGAAACAGTCACGAAGTGATTATAATAACGAGAATATATATTTTGAGATGACGTTCTCGTTGTCGTCGCAGTCATCGTTGCTTAAGCTCCCTAATAATTTACTGAGCCGCGAAGCGTCGAGGTAAATATCCACCACAAGCCACCGACACCGAGGTGAATAGCTGTTTCAGTATTATACCAAAACAGCGAGATAATATTGCCCAAAAAGATGATTTTAACTCATTTATTCCTGCAACGATTGCAATATTCTCTGGCGCAAATCACGCGCGAGTTGCTTGGAGGTGAATGGCAAACGATATTCGAAGTTTGAGTAGCCAATCATAGCGCGCCTTCAACGCTATCCACTGTTTTCGCATATACTAACTACAGATATCGGGCAGTTTGTCAAAATAGAGAGAAATTAGGAAAGTTTTCATGCTTTTGCAATCAGGAAGATAAGGATCCATCCCAACTGGACGGAAGGCCAGGTGCTCTCGCAAATAGCAGTTGATTCGCATTCGACCAGATCAGATCTTTTAAAAACGTTGCTATGAGCAGTTGTATCATTTAGGGCCGTTTATACGAGAGAAAATAAGCCGCGGCTTACTCTGGCCGCGGCGTACATAATACGCGAAAGGAACTATTTATACGACTATAAACTCCCAGGTCAGGATAAGCCGCGGCTTGAGAAAGCCGTGAACGTAGATTTTGTACCATTTATACGGGGTGTTCGCGTCTTATGTAAGCTGCGGCCAGAGTAAGCCGCGGCTTATTTTCTCTCGTATAAACGGCCCTATCAAGTTTCTTTTACAATCATTTCATTAACTTAGGAGAGAAAACTTAAGTGAAACGGAACAAGTAACGTGGATTGCCTCCACAAGTGTCAGTCAAGAGACAGTTATTCCGTTCGAAACTCTTTTAATTACAAAACAGACCTGAACATTACAACATCATCCCGTGTTTTAAAAGACGCAAAATGCCGTTTAGTCAGCGTGTAAATAAAATGAAAAAGCAATAAGAATGCGGGGAGTAGGAAGACTGAATGCCAGTGCAAGTTATTTTGGCTGAACCGGATAGTCAATAACTTGCATATGACAATTTTATACCCCTTCGGGAGAAACAGGAACAGATATATAGTACTACTGACAGAACTGTAAAGACATCCTCAACTGATCAGACGATCAAGTGAGTGGTGGCTTTAAACGTGTTTAGGAAGGAGACTCTATATTAACCATTGCCTCTTGCAAACGAATTAAGATTGTTCATTGTTCCATGTTAATACAACACAGAGCATCTTACTGGTCACAGTATTATGACAAAGGCAGCCTTTGCGGGTTACAACCTGCACACAGAATATCGTTTGTACCCCACGCCACGTCATTTTAGAAGCTTAAAAAACTGTGTTCAACCTTATGATTTCCACGAGCTTTCGAGATACAAATTCGTCGTTTTAATTTAACGTTGAAAAAATTTATCAGCGAATCCATGAGGGTCTATTGAAGATGAAAGCGATGTTTAACACAAGGAATAAATGGATAGTCGTCTTGTGTTTGTTTGCTGAGCTTCAATGCGGTGTTTTCAAAGCCTCTAACACAGGACACAAAACATTAAAAATAACAGGTAAAAAACACCATGATCGCACAAAGGAAACCATGAAGGAAAAGCGTTTTACGATGACTGCCGTTCCGAAGGGCCGAGTGGTATACGCCTATGTGACGGACAGAAACCGATACGTACGGCCGCGAAGACCTCGCTTGTACCGAGCGTACATCGTGAGACGTCCATTGATTTTTCGACCGCGGACCACAGTTAATACTGTGGAACGTCAAAATATCCCTTATGTAGAAATGCAACCTACGTATCCTCGCGAAGAACTTCCTAGAGCTCCTATAATCACATCGCAGCCCTGGTATTACTACCAAGAGCAGCCTGCTGTGCTAGGGCAAGGACTTGCAGGATTTAGTGAACCCTTTCCAGAAGAGGAGACCTTCCCGGAAGTACCCCAAGAATATTCAGGTATAATTGAGCATTGCTTCTAAGAGGGATAATACACCACTTGGATAAAATGTAGCTATGCTAAGTTGGTCAAAGCACCAAGGGGAGAATTAAGGGGATGGCTAAGAGACTTAGGAGTAACAGGTTAAGAGAGGTTAAGAGAGAGGGGAGAGGTAAGGGAAGAGTCAAGTCGCTCAAAACATTTAAGGGAAGCAGAGATGGCGCAGTGGTGAGATGACTCCCCTGTCACCAATCTGTCCCGGGTTCGCATCTCAAATGTAGGCTAAGTTCCGTTGTCCTCTACTCTACTCCGAAAGGTTTTTCTCCGGGTACTCCTGTTTCCCCATGCATGCATTAAGCCTTTCGAGAAAAGCTTAAACCATTGACCCCTGGAAGTGAGACGTAACAGATTTTACGGTCTGACGTCGGACAATTTTACTCGTCAACTTGGGGGCGTCCTAGGGTGTTTGAGGTGTTAATGGATTAAAGACATCTTAAGGGACAAGTGGTTTGGATTTTGGTTCTACGGTTCCGTGCGGCATTTTAAACACATCACCCCTTAAACCGGGAGACGCAGCCAGTCCACCACTTTGTTTTTCCTTCTAGGACGTTACGACGCAACTGTAGAGAAGGTCACATGTCGAACTTAAGAATTCTACAATTCATATTTCAAAGACCTTCGTAAAATTGGACACTTCATACAGCAGTTACCTAAGGCGGCTTTTCATTTCTGGTGACTTACTTTGTTTTCTTACACACGGTTCCTTGGTGTTAAGTAAAGGATTTTTTTAAGGGAAGGGGGGGGGGGGGGGTGGTTAAGCAACCTTTAGATGACTAACACACAGCCAGCTTTTTACACCGCATTAAAGTAGGTCAAGTAGCAAACGTTTTTATCAAATGAATACGTTTTTCACAAAAATGTCAGTCTCGTTTCTCCATGTACATAGTTCATATTGACCGATGTCAGCCCAACCCATGTTATAATGGCGGTCGTTGCAGAAGTCACAGGAATGGAAGATTCAAGTGCCTTTGCCGTCGAGGATTTAATGGTAGATTGTGCCAAGGTACGTCCAAACACCAAACTCCTTGTGGCAACGACACGAAATACAAATTATTCCAAACGTCAAGAAAGGAGTCCGTGTCAAGCAGATTCATTTTCGTCCTCAAAATGATGATGCATCATCAATTGATATAAAGGAATCTTTAAATTTTTACATACCGAAGGTACCATGCTGTTTCCAAATAGACTTCAAAAGGTAAAATAACTTGTTACACTCAGATAAAATTTCCATTTTTAAGCCTTTTAGTTTTGATAACGAGCCAGTTGTTAGCCATCAAAAAGTGATAAATTCTTGGGTAGCGAAAGCGCTAAAGATCCCATACGTTATTTGTAAAATTTCGAAGTTTCAAAACATCACTACTCAAATATTACCTGGTCCATCGCGTTGAGATAAATTTTCAGAGATTGCTTATCAAGCAATGCATTTTCAGTATTCAGCACGTTATGTATTCTTGGCTGACTAATTAGAAAATTTTTTTGAATAATTAGAATAGTAAGCGCACTCTCATTGGTCAATAGCTGTGTTTAGATGTGAGTATTGAAATACGGTTGGGACATCGCACGAATTTTGAATGGTTATACGCCGTCAGACGCGCGTTTTGATTGGCTGGTAGGAAATATGAGCGTGTATCAAGAAAATCTGTTTTAATCAAGAATTTTCCTTCATTTGTTTCCTTAATTTGTCGATTTATCTTTGAGAAATATTTTATAAAAGCAATAGAGGACTTTTTTTCCATGTTTCCATAGCCTCATCTAAACACTCGAGGAAGTCGGGAGAGTTATGCAAACCCTTGACTGCATCTCGGGTTTGCGTAACTGTCTCGAATTCTCCCAACTCACCCTCGTGTTTAGATGAGGCTATGGAAACACGGGAAACGTCCTCTACTGCTTAAGTATCCTTGTGCTAATGAGGCAAAAACGGTAAACAAAGATTCCCCAAATTAAGATTTCTATAACAAGTCTACCATAGTATACTTTTCTTCTCTTTGCAGTCATGCGAACTAAATGCAAACCAAACCCTTGCTTTAACGGAGGGACATGCACGGATGTTAATGGAGGATTTGAGTGCTCCTGTACATTTGGTTACAAAGGAGAAACATGTGAACGTAAGGAAAAGGCCTTTGATTATACATAAAATTGTCAAGCAGAGTCCTGGGCGAAGTAAATACGATTTTTTTAACCTAAAAAAAGGAAGAAAACAGACATTTTTCGATAGAATATGATACCTTCTAAAGTCCTAAACAAACACAGGCCGGTCTAGGAGCCCCTGAAGGACTTTCGAAGCTTCAAAGGTGCACTGTTCCACAAACTAAAAAGCTTCAAACCGCGATACCATTTTCACTCCGGGTAAAAGGCAGTGGTCGGTAGCCCACCCAACCCATAGCCGTAAGGCAATTTAATGGTTCAAGCTTATTGGCATTAAATACTGTATTTTGCTCCAACCATTGACAAAAAATATGCTTTGCTTTAAAAATAGTAGGAAACAGCAGGAACTTAGAAAAGGAAAAAAAGGAGAATCATTATGAACTTGACATCCTTTGCTGATGATGTTGGTCAATCTCCAAATTGCATTGCAAACGTGGTTGCTTCGATTGCAACTAACTTTTAATGAGAGACCAATGGATGCAATTAATTTGTTGTAGCTTTCATTACGACTAACCTTCATTTTCACTCTTTTCCATACTATTGCCATTCCCTTCGCTTAAAGAGAAAGCCATGTGTAGAGGCAGTCCTTGCTTGAATGGAGGCTCGTGCACAGAGCTTGACAGCGAGTATCAATGCAGTTGTTTACCAGGCTATCGAGGGAGGAAATGCCAAGGTAGTGTCGTTGCCTTCAATAAACTTGCAGAAATTCCTTGTCACTCGATTCTGCAATGCAAAGTTAGAATTTCTTCAACCTTTTTCACTTTTATCAATGCTCTCATTGAAACATATATAAAACACTTGATGTGTCAATGTGTTTTTTCCCTTGCGTTAGCACATGGTCCGTTTACGAGATGCATGGTGTATTACATAAAGTTTGATAGTAATTATGTTGTTCTGTCGTTGCAATGCAGAAATAAGCTACTGCTACAAAAGCCCTTGTAGAAATGGGGGCATATGCATGGAAACAGAGTCAGGATTTGAATGCATCTGTACTGCAGAGTGGAGCTGCAAGGACTGTGGTTGTACAAGTAAGTCCGGTATCAGAGATAACAGCGTCAAGCACGTAGTCAAATTACTGCCATAACAACAACAACAAAACAGCAATTTATTACGGAAAATAGTGACGAAAACAACAGCTCTAGCCTTAGCAGCAAACAAAACAATGTAACCAGCTTACATAATAATAATCATCACCATCATCATCACAACCGTCAACGTCATCGTCGTCATCATCATCATCATCATCATCATATCGTCTTATGGCATGTTTTATAAAAGAATTCACAGTTTTTCAAAAACAAAAATTCATTGCAACCGTAAAAACCTTAAGCATTACGCTTAATCTGAAATAAGGCAGATAAAATCCGATAATTTTATGTTTTTTTATTGCGTACTTTTTCTGAGTTTTATCGATGTGTACATTCTTCCAGCTGCGATCAAACATTCGGACACCAGGGACGACTGCTTCCCAGATTCATGTCTCAACGGTGGAACCTGCTTGGTAACTTATCACGGTTTCAAGTGTCTTTGTCTTCAAGGATATAAAGGGGATATTTGTGAAGGTAAAAGGAACTGCAAACTCAACCTAATAATTACGATTTATTAAACGTTGTAGGTAAATTTATCCTATCATTTATCTCATCCCTTTGTGATTCTCTCCATCATCTATTAATGAACGATAGTGGATTGAAAAAGGTTGTTCAACTTGAACAACCTTTTCCAATCGGGGTTCGACAATCGATTATACCATGGATCTGCGACTTCCTCGCGAATCGCCGCCAAGCAGTAATAGTAGATGGCTGTCGCTCTGACTGGGCCCTCGTCAACGGTGGTGTGGCTCAAGGAAAACAATTGGGTCCCATTGTTCCTTATAAGGATAAATGACTTGGAATTGAAATCTCCTTTGGAGTCCTACTGGAAGTATGTTGATGACGTAACTGTCTCCAAGGTCCAGGAAGTGCAAGAGTCGTCATCACTGCAAGCGGACTTTGACGAAATCAGTCGATGGGCAGAGCGTAATGATATGAAGCTCAACGGCAAAAAGTGTAACGAGATGACAGTCAGCTTCCTTCGTCACTGCCCAGAAAACCAGCCCCTTCGCATCAATGATCCTTTACTCGACAGTGTTTCGTCATTCAAGGTCTTCGGTGTCACTCACAACAATCAGCTCAAGTGGAATGATAACATGGTTACCATGGTAAAGAAAGCCTCCAAGCGACTGTATATTCTGCGCGTACTTCGCCGTTATGGGGTTCCTCCGGCTGATCTGCGGTTGACCTACTTCTCCCTCGTCAGGAGTACCCTAGAATACGCTTGCGCAATCTGGCACACCTGTCTGCCAATTTACCTTTCGCGAAAAATCAAAATGGTACAGAAATGAGCTTTGCGCATTATTCACCCGGAAATGCATTATGAGGATGCCCTGCTCGCTTTACAATGCAGTCGCCTCGATGAACGAAGATCCAGTCTCTGCCTAAAAACTCTAAAGAAAGATCGAAGAACCGGTCTCTCGCCTCCACCATTTGCTTCCGGTGTCACACAGGAGCTCCCACGGTCGGGATCTCTGCAACTCGAACCGAAATGTAGGACTAATAGGTACAAGATGAGCTTTATCCCAGCTATATGTTACAGTCAACGCTAAATTTCCTTAATGGTTTTTACCATCCATGTTATACTAAATAGTAGTTTCGGGGTAATAATCGATTTTAGGATATTTATAATTAGAATTTAACTTACTAGAAAGTTGGTTTTATGGCTTTTTAACATATTGTAATTCACCTATGGGTGCGAGAATATGTTTTCAATAAACCTATTATTATTATTATTATTATTATATAGCAGTTAAAACGTCAGTATGCTATATAAGTAGCATCACGAGGTGCTGCCAGTAGCGTAACCCGTGGGCTATAAAGTGAATAAAAGCTAAACTAATTACAAAGAAGAGACCTGGTAAAACTTTAAAAAAATGTCTTTCTTAAGTAAAAGGGACCTATTGGCGACTGAGACTTCTCGAGTGATCACGTTGCGACTTTAAACGTGCGAGCAATATTTCGAGTTCCTGAGAGGCACGCCTTTTGCATCTTTCTGAGCACGTCTTTAGCTCTATTGCCCACCAGCGTCTGTAGAGTAGCATCTAAGTCCTTGGACCATTCCCCCAAAACGTCTATGATGATATTGTATTGGGCGATATCATATCCTGGGAGCCTCTGCTTCATCTGAGCGGCGCGTACTTCATGGTCTTCTCTGACGTCTTTTTGTCACGGTTGCTCACCCAGGGGCAGCCCATCTCCAGTGCTATGACTTGCTTGTGTTGGTTGTTGACAATCCTGGCGTCTACTCTATTCGCCTTCAGTTCTTGAAACTCCCCATAGATCTGAACATCCCAGTACGCCTGTACCTCCGCTGTTTCATAGACAGGCTGCGGTTTGATGGGTGAATACCAAGGAGGCACAGTGTCTATCAGGCCCAGATCAAATGGGATCTCGAAGAATAGGATCTTTAAGACTGCGTCATGTCTTGCCACGTACTTTGTTTGTGCAAGCGCAGGGCAAGTAGATAAGATGTGAGCTATGCTCTCTGGCGCTGTACCGCATAACCTACATGATGGGTCGCTGCTCGGACTCACGCGTGTCTTGTGGATGGCGTACAATCGAGTAGGTTGAAGCTGTTCGTATAATTCAAACATACCCGACACTGTATGTGTCGGGCATGTTGGCCACTCGCTTAGCCACCAAAAGCACCCCTGAGTGCTTAGCTCCTCGTCACCTTCTCTTGCTGTTACCAACTTCCCTTGCCAATTTTGGGCAGCTACGTCCCCTTTCAAACAAGCAGCACGTCGCCCTGGGGTAGACCCTTTTTAAATATTATGGTCTCCGAAGCCTCTCTCCCCTTTTTCGTGGTGACCACTATTCTGGTATTCCAGCTTCTCGACAAATTTCGGACAGTTCTACACAACCAGCGGCGAAACCTGTGCAACAGCATCATCTCCTCTAATCAACCACGATCTATGGAGTCGTAGACCTTCTTGACGTCAATCCAACCCATGCTGAGGTTGCGTCTTCTCCTGTGACAGTCTAACGTGACCGCTCGGTCGATCAACAAATTATCAACCGTTCCGCTGCATCCAGCGCGTGCACCCCTTTGCGCACCCTCCGTCAAGCCGTAATAATTCAAATGCTTGTCAATCGGAGCAAGTAGGCATGATGTACACCATTTATAAATGGTGTTCAAACAAGTGATCGGTCTTTGGTTATCACTAGTGAACTCCCCCGGTTTAGGAATCAGTAATGTTTTTCCCTCAGAGAACCACTGAGGGTACTCTTCGTCGCTCCTTGAGATCGCCTGAAATGCAGATGCCACGCCCTCATGCAGGGAGTGCGCATGCTTCCACCAAAAGTTATTATTATTATTATTATTATTATTATTATTATTATTATTATTATTGAATATATATTTGACGTCCCCTTTAGCACCTGAATATTGCACATCTGCTCCCTGTCTTAACGGAGGAACTTGCAAGGAGACAAACAATGGTTACAACTGCCTCTGCAAAAGTCGATTTCGAGGACCAAATTGCGAAGGTAAGGCTTTCATGGAATTTGATGTTAAGTTTCGGAATTTACATACTTAGAATTACAAAATATATACATAATTGACCACTCCCTACAGGGATTTCATGACAGGGCCAATTAAACACAATCAACGAAACGACAGACCAGAACAACAAATGTTAAGAATCCCAGCTAGCCGATGGTAAACCATTTGGTTATTATGGTAATATTTACGAGTGCTGCCGAGAAGTTGAACCAGGGACTGCTAGGATCAAATTCAAGGAGTTGTCAGAACACGTTTTGAACCTCGGGATCTCCGGATCCTAAGGCAAGCGCCCTTACCACGAAGCCACTCTACCTCCACCTCGCCTTAAACCGTTCCTTTTTACCAAAGTCCACACTATTCTCCAGAGAAATACTAACTCCTATTTTAAAATTTCAGTTGAAAACCATTGCCGTCCAAAAAATCCATGCAGCAATGGAGGTCTATGCGTTGAGGAAGACGATGGATACAAGTGCAGATGTAAAATTGGATACACGGGCGTAAACTGTGAAGGTGAGTTTTGCTTTGGCTATACTGCATGACTCTTCATTGCAAACAACAAGTTAAAATGGAAACTATGATAACTAAACTATAAATGGGCACAGCCACTTTCGATATAGCAAAGAACTGAACCAGCTGGATCAAGTTCCTCAACTAGAAGAAAGTTACTAGCAAGTAAAATCATGATCACTTGCTAGAGAATCTGACTTTTGTGCCGGTATTGGTTGGTTCGAACCCCGTTTAACCACAATACAGGGTCTTCAATCTGGTTTACTGCGCTTGCTCTTTGCTCTTTGCCTCGTATCAGTGGACTGCGTCATTTGAACGGAAACGTTAAAGCGATGGCCTTTGTCTTATCATTTGCTACCTATTTGCAGCAATAAGGTAAGTGTAAAGGTTAGCGCTATGTTTTGGTGAGGGTAAATGTAGCTGTTTATCTGACTTGAGGATCAACTGGAGTTTTGGGGACCCTTTGTGACGTTGATTGTCTGTATTCACAGACGCGAGTGATGTTGAAGTTGGGGATAGGAGCAATTTGACAATTCGTGACGCTTAGCAAAATCGTCATGCATCTAATTAAGTGCATTTCTGGACATGTATGTGCAGCAAAACAACATGGTATTTGGGACCTTTAGATTCTAGAACGAGAACGACTAGAAAAACCTTAAATAACAATGACCACAACCAGGTTTTCTCAGCCCGCGAGACTGAGCACCCCCAGTAAACCATTGTTTTAACAAAAGCCTCTGTTCAGCAACCTTGGTTCTGGTCATTGCTGTCTAAGGACTTCCGAACGACTACGAGTACGAGATTTTCTCATAGAACAGTGAGTGCGCGCAAACCAGCGTCATTTTGGCGGGAAAAACGTGATACCTTCGTCATTTTAGTACGAGGTTTTGCAAAAATGTCGTCGTGTCAAAACAAGTCACCGCTACAAGGTAGCAGTTTTGGCACTTTTTGATCAGGAAAAGGCTCAATTACCAGCAATAAGAATAACTGAGCAACCTACAATGCTAACAAAGAGTAAGATTAATCGTACGGGTTATAAATTTTCTAAGTATGTTCGCTAAAAATGGGAAGTCAAATCTCGTACTCGTTCTCGTCCTCGACCTAGAATCTAAAGGTCCCTATTAACGCTAGGACTGAGCTAAACCAATCAATTTCAATATTTCCAAACGGTCTTCTTTTCCTCTTTGTGAAGTTAGAAAACAAAGGTAAATCCTATAGCAAAGCAAATGAAATACCATTTTCAAGAACAAAAGTGAAACGTAAAACCCACTCGTCTCTCAATAAGGGAAATCATTTTCAGTTGAACATCTTTTGCTTTAAAAGAAAAGGAACCATGTGTACCAAATCCCTGCAAGAATGGAGGAACATGCATTGCCGAGCAAGATGGATACAGCTGCATGTGTCAGGCAAATTTCAGAGGACAAATATGTCAAAGTAAGAATCAAAACTTTCATGGTTCTAAATTTTACATGTGCAGGTTACTAGAATGGTGATTGCTTCCTTGATTGAGCATTACTTACAAACCAAAAACGAAAAATCGTAACCGATTTGGGCTTTGGAAAGGACGGAATTTACATTTTAATATCGTTTCATGTTACTTAAAAATAGATTAAAACACTTCTCGATCCCTTCAAGAGTAGCTATGCTTCACGTATATATATTTCTTTGTTTCTTACTGTCGTAAACTTGTCTTGAATTTCTCTTGCTTTCGGATTTAAAAGACGCTTCACTTGTAATATTAAGTTCTACTGAGGGGTTTAAGATTTCAGCGCGATAAAAGCTATTATCTATTTTGTTTGAATTAGTTCAGGAAATGTGCGCCTCGAATCCATGTCTGCATAAAGGAACATGTATCGATATGGATAACAACTCGTTCAAGTGTCTCTGCGCGGCAGGTTGGATGGGACACAACTGTGAAGGTAGGTTATGTCAGTTGGATCATCATCATCACCACTACTACCACTTTCACTACCACTACCACTACCACTACCACTACCACTACCACTTCCACTACCACTACCACTACCACTACCACTACCACTACCACTTCCACTACCACTACCACTACCACTACCACTTCCACTACCACTACCACTACCACTACCACTTCCACTACCACCACCACCTTCATCATCATCATCATTATCATCGCGGTCGTCGTTGTCATCACGTCGTCGTCGCCGCCGCTGTCGTCGTCGTCATCATCATCCTCATCATCATCACCGTCACCACTACCACTACCGCCACCATCATTAGCAGCAGCAGCAGCAGCGGCAATGTCGCTTTCACCGATTTCATCATATCATAAATTAAAACACTTCCAACGGTTTAAACACCCGGCAACATTTAGCATTCATGACAAAACCAACACACCATGATCATGTAAGAGAACAAAAGTAAAATAGTATTAATTCAACATCGATAACAAAGGCATGCTTTGTGATGTTTCCAGAAAAGGACTCATGCATTCCTAACCCTTGCAATAACGGAGGCAATTGTCAAAGGCATGGATTTACATTTGATTGCAAATGTGCTCTGGGATACAAAGGAAAACATTGTGAAGGTACGATAATTCTAAGAGGAAGAAATGGTCTTTCTTGTGGAAGTTGTTGCAAACAATAACGAGCTGTGCTATGTGCTCCGGTCTTTATCACAGTAGGGCTAGCAATGCACTACCACAAACCTTAACTTTCTTTGTCCTATCCTGACGAAGTGATGAAAGCGTTCTTCCTTGGGTATCCACTGAAGCATCGTCAGGCACGCGCATGAGACAGGTGACCTCGTCCTAAAATGTCGTCGATTCATTACCTGAAAACAGATGGTCACTCCCGTTAATATAATAATTACTAGTTTTCATCGGTTGCTAGCTAGTTTCATACTCTAATCGATTTTAGCCTTGTAAGAATTTTAATCTCTATTTATGTTCTTTACTGTACTTACAAGCGAAGGACCCGTGCAGCCCTAACCCTTGTCATAACAGAGGCCACTGTTTAGCTCGAGGAGAAAGTGGCTTCGAATGCAAATGTGGACATGAATTTAGAGGATTTAAGTGTGAAAGTGAGTATTTACACTCCAGTACACTTTCAATTGGCCAGTTTCTTATTCTCACGGTTAAACTGGATCCAGAATGACGTGGAGGCTAACGAGGGGGAAATAATTTGCATATGAAAAGATCCCCTCACAGTGGCATCCACTTCATGCTCGATCCAACCCAACCGTTGGAATACGAACCTGACCTATTGTTTCGTCTTGTTTTCCTTAGGAAGAAAAAAAAACAGTACTTGTGCTTCATCAGTTGATACTGAGGATCGTAAATGAAACAGAAGTATCTGCTGCTTTGTTAGTCTAATTGCTTACAACAACGAATACACTGATCAAACAGTTAAAACGTCCACGGCTGAGATACACAACTTTTCATCCATGACTTTTTCGTTAATATAATGTGTTTAGAATCTGGGGTTGGGTGTTTCTTATTGCCAAAAATGCAATTACTGATTAAATACGCAAAATGTCGCATCCTAACAAATTGCAAAAAAAAATAATAATAATAACAGGATCAAAAAAGACTCAAACTTGTGTGTCCAATATTGCGCTTGACTCATTTCTCACACTGACCTATCAAGCCACCCAGGAGCTGGGCAATTACAAGTTTAAGAGGTGAGGGAATGATGAAAGATATATGAGACATGCACATATGTATGAATAGAATAACTGATCACAGAGGGCGCTTTTAAAAGAGAACCGAAAAAAACTTTAGTTAATTAAAAAATTGGTTAAACGATGTCTTTTATTCTTTCAGAGGTAAATCCTTGTTATCCTGATCCCTGTACAAATGGTGGTACTTGTAAAACAATAGCTGAGAGCTTTAACTGTGCTTGTCCCCTGGGAAGATTGGGAGAGTTTTGTGAAGGTAAAATCGGCCTTTTGTTTAAAAACTGTACTTGCCGTGTTCAGTTCTGCAAACTTGGTTTTTTCACAGACTTTAATCAAACAATTACTTGATGGCTTATTTATAGATGATCTTATATTTCAAATTTATCGAGCACGAATGCAGAATGTGGTTAGAAATTGACCATCCTAGACTCAATGTTAGATCACGAAGTATCAAACCAATCAAAGTGTCAAATTGAAATAGGAAAAGTCAGGTTGGTCTTTAAACCATCAGGGACAAGATGTGTGCTAAGAAACGTCGTCGATCTCACGACTGCATACATTTCTCTGTAACTACAAGGATTCTTCCAAAGTTAAATTATTTTGGTTATTTTTTTACCCACAGTTAGCGACCCCTGTTTTCCTAATCCATGTCAAAATGATGGATCGTGTTCAGCACTCAGCCATGGCGGATACCATTGCACATGTGTCCACGCTTTTGTTGGAGCACTGTGCGCAGGTATGGATTTCCTCCTCTCAAAATCACAAAGCCAAAAGCGGTCATGTAAAATTAAGAAGAAACTAAGTGAACTAGCTATGACCATCATCAATGTTAGGACAGCATTTAACTGGTGATCATTTCTGAAATCATGTTGTCTGCCTCCTTCCTCTCTTTACTTACAATTCTAGACCGGCTCCTCCACATCACTGCTGTGAGCAACCTTATAAATCCAGTATTATTTCAGCAATTTACTTTTAAATGATTGAATTCTCAGCTTTGTTTCCCTAAAAGTCCTCTTTAGGATGAAGTTTTCGATTCTTATCTGCCTTTAAAAAAGTTCACTTTCGGGATGATTGTTGCCTTAAGACGATTTAATAAGAACATATTACAAAGAAAGAGAGACGTGATCCTCGCACTAATGTAGAAAATTTAAGCAATTGTCTCTTACAAACGCCTGAAAAATGCAGGTCATTTCAACGGGATTCGAACCCACGGCCAATGTTCTCCCAACTAAGCTATGAAACCACTCATGAATGAAGGGGTAGTTTCTAAAGAAACTGTGGTGCTGCGTCGGTGGGGAAGTAGTATACAAAAATTTGGTTTTATCAACGGAGTTGATAATGTAAATTGGCCACCGTACAGAGATTCTAAAAGCTGACGTTTCGAGCGTTAGCCCTTCGTCAGAGCGAATCGAAATTTGGATTCGCTCTGACGAAGGGCTAACGCTCGAAACGTCAGCTTTTAGAATCTCTGTACGGTGGCCAATTTACATTATCAACTCCGTTGATAAAACCAAATTTTTTATGAAACCACTCAGTTGGGAGTAGGTCAATTCATGTTGTTGCGCTCATGTTTGCGTCATTTCATTGGCAATGGAGTTATTACCGCCGATGATGTTGTTCTTTCTGGTCATCCTCTTGCTTTCAGTTCCAGATCCCTGTATGCCCAGTCCATGCCTCAACAATGGCACTTGTGTCAATACCGGCACCACTTTTCACTGTAGATGTGCTCCAGGATATTTTGGAAGTCGATGCGAACGTAAGTTGCATGGTAACAGCATCAGTGCACAGAGCACTTTTACTTCTTATGGGTGGGGGAGTTGCCTCTAGCTTCAATTAAATTGATGCTATGACACAGCAACTTCCATAAACTTATAACTTAATGAAGTAAGATCGTCCGGGTGAGAGGAGTCCTTGGAAGAAATGACTGAATTTTCACAGCCTGAGCGGTCACGGTCAACCTCAGAGTCAAGGGAATTTATGCTGATGACACGAATGTTACTTTTGCTGCATCTAACATGATTGATCTTGAGACCCAAATCAATACTGAACTGAAAAGCATTAATCTCTGGCTTAGAGCTAACAAGTTAAGCCCTGAGTTTATGATCATTAGCTCGCGTCAAAATTGCAGTCCTTAAATGACAAGACAATAAATATTAATGTAGATGGCGTCAAAATAAACCAAACAAATCATAGCAAAGCTCTGGGACTGAACATAGATGAAAACCTATCCTGGAAGGAGCACATACGCGCAATTTCGAAAAAAGTCGCTTCTAGTATCGGTGCACCTAAGTGAGTCAGACCTTTTATTTCCGTGCACACTGCTATTAAAATATACAAAGGTCTTATTGAACCACATTTTGATTACTGTAGTGTTGTTTGGGATTGCTTTTCTCGACAGCTGAGTGAGAAACTTCAAAAACTACAGAATCGTGCTGCCAGAGTTGTTACTAACTCAAGTTCTGATATGAACTCTGGCTATCTTCTCAACTCGCTTAGCTGGGACAACGTATCAGTTAGAAAGGAGAAGCAAAAAGCAAACTTAATGTACAAATGCGTTAATAAGCTCGCCCTAGCTTATCTTTGTAACATGTTCGCACCGATAGCTTTGTCCCATGATCTTCGCGACACTAGAAAAAACTGTATTTACCGAAACCAAGAACTGACTACTTGAAACGTAGCTTCAGTTAGAGCGGAATGATATGGAATGATCTTCCAAAGGAACTTCGCACTACAGAATCTTTAGGCATCTTCAAGAGAGGCATTAATAAATGGTTCTCTGTATCGGACTCCCACGCGGCAAATATGAAAATCAGTAAATAAAAAATTTTACATGTAATGCATTTTTTTCTGTTGTTATAATACTGATATTTTTACCGTGTTTTTAAATAAAGATTTTAAAAGTTTTCATTCGCGCTGTGTCAGTGAAACGTATAAGCACGCGGGTCTTTAAGTAAGCTGCGTCGCAGACGTAATCAAACACCGGTTAGTAACGTCTGCGAAGCAGCACCGAGACCCCAACGGACTCAACGAACAAGTGGAAACGCGTTTCAAATTTCCTTTTAACATGATTGGCTATTACCAGTCTTGTTCGCAAATTGACGGCGAATTGAACAATTGCTTTTATAAACAGACCAATCATGGCGCGTACTCAAATCCTGGTACGCTGCTGGGGGGCCCAGAACAAGAATTTCGGCACTGCTTCGCAGACGCTACTAAGCGGTGTAAAATTACGTCTGCGACGGAGACTAGTCATTTGAGGTGATTGATCATTTGAAACGTGATGGCATTGAGCAGGCGTGGTGTTCGTGGCTGGGAAGACTGATTGCTGCGTCTCAATCACTTAAGGGTCCGAAGCTCTTTCATTGTTTGACTGTTCTGTTGGTTTCGTCAAAAAGATATATTTTTATGGTACCGAAAGTGGCTGTTAATGGTTAAAATAAAATTGTCAAGAGAGTACATCCCTTTTCTACTGTGAGACGTTGGTAGTGGTTTGTACACTAGTGGGATGTGCATTTAGCACTCTGCTCCTGGCAAAGCGGATGTTGTAAGGGTGTAAAGTATCGTCGCAGTGATAAGTGCGTCGTTTGATGAATTCCATGTTGACGATCTTCTTCCTGAAAACGTTTTCCAGAAATTAGGTCTCATCAAAGAGGCTGTCAAAAGAATTACAAACTAGTTGTGTTCGCGTCGTAACGGTACGTGTGGTCTTTACTTTAATAGTCTGTCAGTACGAAACGGCGTCCATTTAAATATAGTATGAAGTTTTACTATCTTAGTCAAGTGTAAACAATCTCCAAAACGCCAATGACGCCACTTAAAATAATACTGAATTACGTCGTGGCTGCAAAATGAGGGGCACATTCGACGGCTGTCAATCCAGATTTAGCGGTCGGTTTATTGTAACCTTAGAATAGCCGGAAATATTTGTAATTACTTATTGAATCACTTCACAGATCACTCCAAATGCGTTCCAAATCCCTGCCTTCATGATGGTACTTGTCGTGACGTGGATCTTGCACGTGGATATGTGTGTTACTGCTCTGTCGCATACCTGGGACCAAACTGTGAACGTAAGTTGTCCGCCACTTTGCAAATTTTTCCATTTTTGTTTGTAGTTTTCTCTTTCCCTTGCTTTTTTTCTTTGTGCTATTGCTCATTATACTTTATATTCGTCTTCGCTTTCCACTGATAGCTTTCGTATTCCTCCGCGTTTACTGGCCTCGCGCTAACGTTGTCTTTCCTGGATCGAAGCCCAGTATTCGGATTTATTGTAAATAATTCGAAAATATGCTTATGCAACTCAATTTCCAGTCAGCCATAAACGCCAGTAATAGCAAGGAACCACGTAATGATCAAGTCAAACTCAGGAATGTCCAGAGGAAAATTAGTAAGAAACATTTGCACTAAGACCTATACCTGAGCAAAAGCTCACGAAAATAGTCAGACCTTAGCTACTCATCTTGTTAAAACACAGACCGCGTCAGGAAATTGTGTCTTGGTATAATCTTCAGGGACCAACATGTGTTACCCACATAACCCGTGTCAAAATGGAGGAACGTGCAAAAGCGATGGCACAAATCAGGCTTGTCATTGTGTACCAGGCTACTTGGGATCACAATGTGAACGTAAGTAATAAATTTTATGCATTTCACATGAAAGACAATGATCTCTCGGTTTGGAAAGTTTTTTTTTTATGATTAATTAACTAAAACTCTTCTTCTTCAGAGTTCAATTATTGTCACTCGTCACCTTGCAAAAATGACGGAACATGTACTCCAAAGACAAACGGGTTTGAGTGTGAATGCAAACAAGGATTT
>OX421453.1:42393425-42430925 GCA_949126865.1 Montipora capitata | reverse complement strand
TTAGATAGCCTCATACACCGTAAGCCTTTTAAGAGACATCACAGCCAAGCCAGCCACTTCTGCTGGAGAGAACAGGACAGCCACAACACCGGGGACTCCATCCCCTAGTCTTCTCGAATAGTGTGTGGGTTCTTTAACGTCCCACGGGGAACTTATGAACACGGGGCCTTCGGTTTATAGTCCTTATCCGAGAGGACTTGAAAATCTAGCCACTTGCAGATGTCATTACAAAGGCAGCTCTTTCTCCTCAGTTATTTTAAGATCCTGAGTGTCCGGCTGGGGTCCGAACCCGCGACGTCCCGCATGACAGCCCGATGCTCAACCAACTGAGCACCGGTGCGCGGTACTTGGTTGAGGTCACACTTGAGAGAAACAGAGTGTAATACTGGTGCTACTCTAGTGTCAACTCCTTGGTGTTTTGAATCCCTGGGGGAACACTGAACAATAAAGCTTAATTTAACACTAGTGTTAACTCCCCGAATGCGACCGCAACCATTGCTAAAAACGGGGGAAAAAATCGTGCTGCACGTGCGGCACATATTTTCGCTGTACTCTGCGCAAAGACATGAACAACGAATTTGAGGTTTCAACGTCAACGCGAGCGTACAAATCAGAACCTCTCTTTCTCTCTGTTCACTCAAAAACCGCTCGATCGTACCAATTTATGGTAAGGATTCGTCGCCCACAGAACACGACGTGAACGAGACGGCATTACCGCATAGGACTTACGATAGTGTAAAGTCATTTCCTGAAGCAACTTTTGCAGGGTCGGATCCAGGATTTTTCTTTGGTGGGAGTGAATCACTATGGAATGGCGTTGCTGACTGCTGACGGTTTCTTTTTTGCAGAAAACCAGTTGTATTATTTATTTATTTATTTATTTATTTATTTATTTATGATCGAACCCGTAGTCCTTGCTGCTGAATGTGTTGCCTGGCTGTGTAACACCACTTAACAATTTTGTTTGACGAGCGACATCAAGTTCTCCGCAAGTTTGGAGTGCATTTTGTGATATTTTTCACTTAAGTAGGTATGCTGAACAACTACGTAAAACGATAAAAAATTTGCTTAAATATCTGAGAGCCCATCTGATATTTAACCTCCTTATCCAATTAATTAACTGCGAAAACCATTTATTAAGGAAAGTAAATTTGAGCACGCTACATAAGACAATGGTTGCGGTCATACTTGAGAGAAACACAGTGTAACACTTGTGTTGACACCACTCTCTGGTGTTTTGAATTCCTAGGGGTACATTGAACAATAGAACTTTAATTAACTCTAATGTTAACTCCCTAAAACGACCGCAATCAATGTTGTTACAAGCAAATAACACGTGGAATCCTTTCAAACCATTCAAAACACATTCATAACCCTTTCGGCTTTGTATTATTGTTTATAATACGT
This sequence comes from Montipora capitata, assembly GCA_949126865.1. Taxonomy (NCBI): domain Eukaryota; kingdom Metazoa; phylum Cnidaria; class Anthozoa; order Scleractinia; family Acroporidae; genus Montipora; species Montipora capitata. The sequence goes on along the minus strand of OX421453.1, from coordinate 42,429,518 downwards.
CTCTAGGTTTATAAAGATAAGTTCCCAGGCTTAACCTGTGATTGTTACAATTCCTCTATCTCCGAAGGCTTGGTGCTTTTTTTCTAGTTACCATACGAACCTCAGTTACCACTGAGTTCAGCTCAGTTAAGACTAGCAACGTAATAAAAATAATAACTGCGTCATTTCTATTCTATTAGTTAACGACATAGCTTGAAAATAATTGGAAATATTTTGCTGTGCTTACCGCTTTTTGGAGAGAGAAACCGCAACAATGAAAGCCGTGATGAAAACAAAATGGCTGACATTATGACTCGTTCCCAGCTTCTATCCGGCAACTCAATGTCGCCACGGAAACCAAGCTTTTCCTCTATCTTTCCACCAAGGGCCTGGTTGTTCGAAAGCCGATTAACTTAATAATCCACGATTAGCTAAAAGTTGGTTCCATATTTTTCGACTTTTTGGTGACGTTTCTTTTGCTTATTTTTGCTTTTCAAGATTCTATACTTGTACAAATCCCATAATGTACCGCTTTTAGCTCCCCTCTCACCGCCCCCCCGCCCCCCCAAGCCCCAAAAATTTGCATAGGCATCTTCCTATCCCAGGAGAAATTGCAAACGACGATTATGCAAAATTTTGGGGAGTAAAAGAGGTGTATTATGGGATTTGTGCACGTAGAGAATGTATAACGAATATCAACGTTGAACAACTGACATTTGGGAGCAGAGAAATAAACTCCTTGGTTAAGGGATAATAACACAAGGAGTCAGCGTGATCCAGCAAAAGGCAAAGAGGCAAGATTACGTTTAAATTCCGAAAGTGATTGTGCGGCTATTGCCTCATGGAGAAGATCATTCGAGAGCATTGCACCACTATACGTAAAGCTGAGTTTTAAGAAATTTGCCCCTGCCCTTGGAAGTGCTAGATCAGTCTCAGGATTCCTGAGATTACAATTAGTGTTAGTTTCATTGAGCTTTATACAAATCATTCAACACATCAACAGACCTAATAATATATGAAGAACTCGTAATAACCCTTCCTGCTCGGTTTTAAATTTTTTGTAGTTTATCTTTTAATTGTTTAGCCCTTTCACATTTCAAACCTTGAGCTTGCAGGGGGTGTCGCAGTACCCGTCAATCAACAAACTTCATAACGTTATGTCATGATTTACTCTAAGTTAACGGAAGTAATTTTGGCAAATCACCGAAAAACACAATCATACAACGTTTGATAAACACAAGAGATTCGAAGCAATCACTGGGGTTTATTTTCTATCTAATGGATCTAAATCAGTGATTGCAGCACCCTTTTCCCCCAAATAGCGTTGGTATGCTACAATGTTTCTTAAATTGCTACTGTATTTGATTGTAACATGGAGCGACTATGCATCATTCAGTAGGCCACATGCGCATGCTCTCTGTCTAAAAACGCAGGAAGTAACAAACAGGGCCCTGTTTGTGTTTTCTTTTTCGTAGTTTCAAAGAGTGCGTGTGTTTCAAGTCCATGTGTAAACGGGGGAACATGCGTAGACGCTACAAACAATGATGGATCCTTACTGGAGGGTGTGGTGTTTACGAACCATTCGCAGTACAAGTGCGTGTGCGCAAAGGGATATGCAGGGCAGAACTGTCAAAGTGAGTTACACATGTAACTTCAAATGGTATATTCAGCATTGGTTTCGTTGCTGATCTATAATACAAAATCTCGCTGAACTTATTTACATGCACACCGTTTATAACGTCTGAATAAGACGGTGCGGCAGAAGGCTGTAGTAGTTGTGAACTTCTGAAGCTTTTGTTTACGCAGTGAGGAGTGACTACCGTTTCACCGGTTTGCGGCAATGCCAATATTTTAAGGTTCATCAAATGACCATTTTATTAAACGACAGGCAGTGTTTAATTTAAATTCATTCATTTGTCCACCCTTAACTTTCTTGATTGTACTGAAAGAGACGTTATAGGTTATTATATAACCCGGGTGAATTAAATTTAACCCTTGCTTTCACTTGCGACGCAAAGACAAGACCGCTTATTTCACCGCGAAAACAGGACTGCCGCAAGCTTCAGCACAAAGCGCAGGGATCAATATTTTTCCTTTTCCTCGTGATTACGCTTATGCTTGCGTTCGCTTGCGTTGTGTGAAAACGGGACGTAACGCAAGGACAACGCAAGCTTTGATGTTCGTCAAATGTATAAGACCCGTTTCAGATTCCACTCGTAGCACCGCGTTGTAAGAGAGAACATACACCTTATTCCAAAATGGCCGCCATTTAAATATTCTTTTGTTTTTATTCAAATTAGCCCTTGATGCCTCGTTCTTAAGCTTAAAATTCAAAAGAATATTTTATCTTGAACGAGGCAACAAGGGCCAATTTGTATCCGCATAAATCAGCGGCCATTTTGGAATAAGGTGTACGGAGCTAGTGAATCTTTGTCTCCGCGTAGTGTGCTTGTGCTTGCGTTATGGTTCGTCCTCACTTGACACGAATCTCTTGTGCTTGTTTTATGCTTCGGCGATTGTGCTTGCGTCGCTAGACTAGTGAAAACCAGGCTTGAGAGATCTATTTATCGATTATGGGATACTCAGAAAAAATTCGAGTCCTGCAAACCTACGACCTTCCGATTACAAGCTCAGATGCTCTATCACTGAGCTATAGGAGATTCGTGGGACCTTCGTCGTAGGTTCGACTCCTGCAAAGGGGCATTCGGATTTTTTCCGAGTGGCCCCGAGTCCTTATCGATGAATATATCTCTTCATTTCAACTTTCTTTGGTCTCACTAGTTATCTGTACCTGACACTAGTATGTTTTATATTTGCCAGAACTAGTCTTGGTAAATCCATGTTCCACCCACCCATGCGTGAACAATGGTACATGCTTTGATGACGCAAACAGTGCTGAGATGAACATCAAACTTCTCAATTCCCTGGATTTTCGGTGCTTCTGTCCAATCGGATTTAGTGGAATCATATGTCAAAGTAAGATTACGAAACTTATAATTTATTGACTGTAACTTTTATTCCGAAGAAACGTTTCCGAGAACCTAGCAGTAACCACATGGAAGTGTCATTGATCCCGGACTTGACTAGCATATGACCCAGGTTGCTCAAAACTTGAAGAGAACAAATCTAAGTTAATTACCATGAAAACCTACATCTTTTAATACTACTTAACCAATAATTAGCGCAAACCATGCTTCGTGCAACTCGGCGCAGGTTGACACCAACGACAGTTTTTCTTCTCAGACATCATTATCATGGACATAATAGAATTATTAAAACATAAATACGCAAACTCAATCAATTCTCTGTGTTTGCAGTTCCTTACTCAGCTTGCAAGTCGAGCCCATGTCTTCACGGTGGTTCCTGCCTGGATTCTTCAAATACAGCAGATGTGGCCTTCAGTGCAAATGGCTATAAATGCCTTTGTGTTGAGGGATTCAATGGTCCTAATTGTGAAGGTTAGTACGCCTATGACACGAAATTTCTTCGTTCTAACTAAATCACCTAAATTACTGACCAACTTACTGACTAGTTGGTGACAGAATATGTATTCGAAACATAAAGGGAAACTAGAGGCCGTCTTTTTCTATCCACTTTCAAAGCGTATGCTTGCTTATGAAAAGCGAAGTCAGTACGCGCTCATAAAGAGTCCTTCTTTATATTTTTTGAGCTGGTGTAAGCTTTTCTTTCACGATCGTTAAAAAAACAATACTTTTGTTTTCTTTCCTGACAACACGTCTATTGATGTTATTTACCCAATTACTTTAAAACTAATTGATTCAGTGGTGCGTTATATACATTGATGCAATATCAGACTTGCTTCGATACAGTTTTAATTTCCTGGTACGCATCCAATGTGAGAATATAACATGACAAACAACTGCGCATTTCCTCCCCAATGTAGATAATGTTTTTCTTTTCATTCCATGATTACTTAAGAAAGTAAATATGCTGTAGTTTGTACGCTCTGCCTAAATTCACATGTAACACATGTAATGGCATTCACGGAAAACGGAATTTAAAATGTTATGCAATGGCATTTGAAGGTAAAATAGGTATTTGTAGACTTCATGCTTAGGTGTATTTTGCACCTAAACAAGTACCTGTTCTTCTCTTTAATGGCTAATATTCCTTGACAGTCTCCTCAACGTTCAGAGAGTTTGCGTCCACATTTCTATTTCTAGCGAAATAAATATGACAGACCGAGTGACCGACACTACGGTATCTTATCTTTTCTTTCCGCAAACGAAACATTATTTCTTTTTTGGAAATAGTTTCTTGTTGCAGCTGCTGTTAAGACTTGCAGGTTACTAAAAGTTAGGTGACTGCCTCAACGAAAAATTGACTTCCAGAATACGAGAATGGGTAACATGCAGTTTTATATCAAAATGGGCACAAACTTTCAAACACGTTGCAAAGCATTATACTAATACTAAGCCAGAAACGTTGTGATTCTTATTTCATGTGATAGATGTCAGTGAATCATCCAGCAGACCACTTGGTGAGCATGCGCATGATACTGTTACGGAAAATGATCTGCATACATCCTTACTTTCATGCATTTATCTTCAGTTATATATAGTTGCTATGATTTTCTGCCTATGTCTTACGAGAGATTTATTTCAGTATACCGAAAATCCTCTATTAAACCTTAAGAGAGTAAGAACGAAACATACTAGAGTTACGGTTCCCTCCTTCGTGTTTTGGACTGGGGCAATGACTGTTTAATATGGAGATATGAGATATATTATACACATGGTACAAGTTATTTGCAACATTTGGTTTTTCACTCGCGGCAACCAAATCCGAACTTTCAGCAAGTGAAAGAATACCATACCGGATCAGCCCACATGAAGTGTTCCTGTCGAGATTAATACAGTCTATCATTAACTGATTCGGTTATAAAGAATAATGGGGAGGGTAGGGGGGACCTCAAAGAGAGGGGAGAGGGCTTATTAACTTTCTTCCTCTGAAAAGGGGGGCTAATTTGAGAGGGTGGGACTTAATAAAGGATTTAGGGTATTCTTTTCTTTATCTTTGTTTTCCAGCAATACCCGTCTTACCACAAGTAACTCCTCAGTTACCAAACGCGGCAAGAACTAGTGCTATGGCCCAAAAAAAGGAACCCAACCAACTACTAAAACCTGTGGCCCTTACCATCAGTCCCAATATCGGAGCCACGACAGAGCTAACAAAACCCAGTCAAAGCCAGATTGAAGTTGCTGTGATCCCAAAGGTACCCGAACGTGCTTCTGTTGCAACTAACGCTGGTGTCCCGTCTTCGTCAGGCCCTCCCATAGTCACAATTTTAGCACCTCCTAATTCTATTGGTACGTGTGTCATATAGTGTTCTTTTTTTGCTAGCATATACTGAATTTTAGACGCATGAAACCACAGCTAAAAGGTGTCACACACAGTTAAAAGGTGTCACACACAGTTTAGCTGAGATGAATCAGTCTTAAAGTTACATAAGCATCACTTCTCTCCTTTGTTTAAAATCTTCTGCAGGTAACATCCCAGAGGCGCAAGATCAAAGCCCATCTCGTCCAGTCGGTTACCTTGTTCCGCCTTCAACCGTTTTAAAATATGTGCCCTCTCTAAACTTGCGAACAGCATCAGCAAAAGCCGTTTCTCCTAATATAGTATCTAGAATCAAATCAGCATCATCTCCATTGCCTTCTGCTGTGCTGATTCCCTCGCCTGCATTCCAGTCATCCGACGAATCTGATACTGCAGCGTTCCCTGTAGTTGTCCAGTCGCCAATAATCGCAATGCCTCCAGGGATGAAACCACCTCCAGACGAAAATAGACTATTGAATCCGGCATCTATCAAAGGGGCTCCTCGCCTCCTACTACCAACACTTCAGGAAAATTCACATCAAAGAGGGTTTACTTATCAGACAAGTAACGCGGGATATTATAGTCACGAACCAGGTGATAGAAATCAACTACGACAAGGCTACCGCAAATCACCGTTTTCTAACATCCAAGGACATTTTGGTTACCTGTATCCCGAAAATGGATATCAAACAAATGTCAAGGCCAAGGGGACCTTACAGAGAAGATACAGACATATCGAAGATACATCTCACCAAAGGTAAAATTTAACGACAAACAAGATACATCTCACCAAAGGTAAAATTTAACGACAAACAAAATGTTTATTTCACAGGGTAACAAAGATCATGACACAAAGAAAGTGCAAGCGTTGCCTATAACGTTCACGCAATCTGAGAGGTTTATTTCCCAAAATGACGCGAGCAGCGTTGTCTAGACTCTTATCGACAACGGCACATTTGCCAATCAGGTTGCGAGATGACAAGCAATTATGATAAAAATCGTTTTAGACAGGGCGGGTGGTATTCAATTCGTCTTTTGGGTTGAAAGAGGGACAATGGCAATTGAAATCAAAGTTAGAGAGATCATCGCACTTGAAGCAATTGCAAGCATCACTAAAAAAATCCAGGCTTGAACGGAATTCCAACCCATGAACGTGCGATTCAGTGCGCTACTTTGCGCATGCCCTACCAACTGAGCTATCAAGTCCACCAGCAATCTCGTCCCCAGAGTCCACACCAAGAACACGGACTCTGGCCACTTCCAAGGCAGGACGTCGGCAAATCACGGACTTCCACGCACGCTCAGAAATTTGAAACAACAGTGGTTGTCAACGGTTACAAAAATGGACCTTCACTACGACTGCGCCGGCATAAACCGGAAGTGGTCAGAGTCCGTGTTCTTGGTGCTGACAAAAAGAACAGCGGACTTGGTTTTGCCGGAACTTTGAGCCTGGGAACTTTGAGCCCGCAAGGGCTACGGGTCAATAGCCCATGAGGCGAAGCCGAATGGGCTATTGACCCGTGGCCCTTGAGGGCGACGGGTTTAATTGTTTTAGCATCACCCAACTAGTTGGAAAGAAAAGGTAATCATAAAGTTAGCAAATGCAAGTTGAAAATATATTTAGTTGGGAATAAAACGAAAGAAAGCGTCACGCTTTTCGCTACTCGAGGACTATTACTAATAGTCCTCTAGTAGCGTAGCCAATCAAAATGCAGGATTTGCATTAGTCCACTAGTTGGGTGATACTAATGATGGTTATTGCTTGAGGAAAGCGAGATTTGCCCGTAACGGTAGTCGTAGTCGTAGTCGCAGTCGTCGTCCAAACTCTTATTTGCCCGTAACTGTCACCCTTACTGCCAAAACCAGTTTTACAGAAGCACTTGGTTGTAGGGCTGTCTGCAACAGGACCACAATGAGTTAGCATGGAACATTTGCTAAACGTTTTCGTATCATTGCAGCTTGCTTTTGTGTGTTTTTGTTCGTTATTTTTTTCCTTCTTTACTCTAGACGGCGGAGTCTGATGATCTCAAGAAATTGAACGAGGAAAGAAGATGCCTCTGGGATGAGAGCTTCCAGCTTAATTTGCATGGCATCGCGTTCCCGGCAAACGTCAGGCTGGAATTTGCGCTTTTCCAAAAAACAAGAAATGAACCTGTTTGATGTCACCTGCAAATATCGACCAACCTCTCAAAAGAGAGAGACAAGTCAGAAATAAGATAATCTTCATGCTTTTAGAACAAGCAGCCGCCAGCCGTTTCACGTTTCCAGTTTCACGTAAAGTTAACGCGATGCTAAATTTCTCTATTGGGGACTTTAGGAGTTTAGGAAGCACGAGGGCTGTAAGTTGTACAATATGAGCAAAGTATCCTATAACTGAATTGGTACGGCCGAATTTGAAGTAAAGAGAGAGAATGATAGACTCACTGTTGTAAGTCCACGTTGTCGTCAAAAACCTTTAATTTGGTCATTTCAAGTTGTTGTTTTGACGAGTACGGGAGAGAAATGTACAAAAAACGGGCCACAAGTACAGATTTGCCGCTAACAAAACAGACCGGCCTGTAGATTTCAAGTCTGCAAATGACTGGTCTGCAGAGCCCAGTGTGCACTTTAGACTTGCCGAATGAAAGATTCACATATGTACGCTTACGCTGTCGTCGAAACCTCAAATTTAGTAAAGTAAAGTAAAGTAAAGTAAAGCGGCCATATTTAACGTCAATACTCGTAACAGTAATTCAACTGACAAACCTGAGGTCGACGGTGCGTTCATTTTACTCCCCCCTCTCCACAAGTGCTCCGTTTTAAGGGTGTTTAAAGCTACTTGAGTTACACTGAAAGGAAACACGTCGAAACAATGATGAGAGATCCGAGGATCGAACTCGGGAAGTCTTGCACCAAGGTCGCACAGTAACCGACTGTGCCATCCTTGCTCCTTAGCGATTTCATGTCGTTGTCATGCAGAGTACGGCAGACATACTTCGTGAAATGAGTGCTGCACGCGCAGCACAATTATTTCTCCTCTTTTTAAGCAATGATATTACTGTTTTGTGGCGTTGTCGTTGCAGTAGCCGTAGTCATTTCTTAAACTCGCTATTAGTAACGGCCACGGGTACGGAAAGCAGAAATGTCCAGAAATGCCCCCAATAAGATGCAAGGGGATTTCAATAAACGTCACGACACGTCAAGTGTCCCCTTGTTCTTTCCCCCAAATTCAACATCAGCGGTGACTCGGAATACAGACAGGTCTTAAAATAACTAAGGAGAATGTGCTGCCTTTGAAATTACATCTGCAAATGGTTAGATTTTCAAGTCTTCTCGGATAAGGACTGTAAACCGGAGGTCCCGTCTCATAACCCTTGTTGGAAATTAAATAGTATGGGACGTTAAAGAATCCACTCTCTATTCGATAAGAGTAGGGGACGTAGTCCTCGGTGTTGTGGTCTGACCTTGCCTGGACGGGGGCATCTTTCACTTCCTAAAATAAATTGTAAACTGTGTAACAAACAGTCTAACTAAAGTCCCTCGAAAAACATTGTAAATTAGTGCTGAAAAGCCCCGAGGGGAGAAACTAATAGCTTCACTTCACTTCACTTCACTTCACAGTTAACGTCCCAAAGTGTCGCCCAAATGTTGCTCCTCAAGTAAGGATAAAGGGCTGCATTTACCCTAAGCTAAAAAATAATGCTAACCTTTACCCTTCCCTTGTTGTTGGAAACAGGTATCAAATATTAAAGGCTTGGGCTTAAACGGACACTTCGTAAGGGATGTCAAAATTGGGCGTGCATCTAATTAGGTGAAACGCCTCAAAAAACGGATATCGTTGCTTCATAGTTAATAGAGGGGACTGGTTTGGAAGCTCGGCAAACATCAACGGAGCAAACAAAGATGGTTCATTTATTTCACACTATTTACATAACATTAACATAGAAAGAAAAGTATAGTCACAACACATGGTTACAAGATAAAATAATTACAGTACAGGTTATAAAATGTTAGGGTTAAGATGCCAAGATTTAGATTGGAAAGTCCACGACCGTGCACAATCTTTTGTTTTGCGCTCATACAGTATGCATAAATTACGCAACCAACACGTTTCTATTGGTTAGTTCCTCAGTACGGAGTAAACAACTTTTGTGTTTTGCACGGTCAAGTCCAAAAAATAGAACAAAAACCTACAACATAGAAAGTTGTCGGGTTTCATAACCATTCCCGTCTATTAACTATGATTGCTTTAATAAGGAAAAATGATCGTGCTGCACTTGAAGCACACGTTTTAGCATATTCTATCGCCACGCAAAACAACAACGTGAACTAACCAAACCAGGCAACTCAGTTGAGCGTGCGACAGTGAATCTTTCATTCAGGATCTATTTTTACCTCAGTAAAACCGTTCGTACCCTTGAAAGGATACTTTGCCTTTCTTGTAAAACGTCAAGGAGATGAAACGGAAAGTTATACTTTGAACTGACGTTTTCTATGTTATACTCGTTGATTCTCTTCTTCTAGATTAAATTCCCTGTAGCTGCTTGTCATGACCTATACAAAAAGAGTTTGACAAAAAAAAGCATTTGATGAACTTGGGTTCAACTTTTTTCCAGAACACGCGGAATTGGTCACACCTGCTTCAGCAGCAAAAAAATTAAACAAAAACTGGAAGAGGGTTTGCGCACGTGCGCCATTGTTAAAATTTTTTTTACTCTTAAATATAGCGAGTTTTAACCAAGGGATCATGAACAATTTTGGGTACATAGCGTGGAGCCAGTTTCTATGTTCTGATATGCCAAAACCATTAAATTCCTTGAACGAAAACGTATTATAATATGAAAGCCACTTACGTGTTTGGATTACAGTAGAATTTTGTTGGGCTCAAAAGGAGCCCATTATTCGCGCTCCTGCTCCCGTCCCTCCCGTCCCTCCCAAAATGGTCCTTGGCAAGAGAAGAGAAAATGAGTTATCTCTTCAGTGAGTTCACTCCACTACAATGATAATTGTCCTCACTTAATTAATGGGAAACTGTTACTATTTGAACAGTTTAATATATATAATTCTGAATTCCTTTGAGTGTTATAACATTACCGGTCTTTATTTGGTCCCCGATAGAGTTTTGTTTTGTGCCTCAGTTACTGAGAGCAACCAGTGCTAAATTTATAACAAGGCTGATGTTACAATAAATTACGACAAAATCTTGTATCACCTTTCCCGATAAATTGCTGTTCTTGACTCAAAATTGAAGCCATATTTTATTTATGAATTGAAACAATACATCCACACGGAGTGTCATTTAGGTCTCCCAATAACCAATCGCAGGTCAGTATTTCGTGGTGGTACGTAAACATAAAAGTATGACCTTAACAATCCATTCCGTCGAAAGAGTTCCCTTCTTCCTCGAAAAACGACCAAAATGAAGACAAGAATAAGGGGAATTATTTTGGGTTCTGTGCTGCTTGTAATTTTGTGTGAAATCGATGCGAGACCCAATCGCAAGGACAAGCGATCATCAAGATTATCAGAGACGGAGGAAACACGAGAAAAGACAAAACAAGTTGCGATCAGACAGAAACAAACACAACTGGTATTACGCGACCAGGTGAACGAAAACCAGCATGGCGCCCGAGAGTTACGGACCAGTAAGCCGTTAAAGAAGTCAAAAAATATTTTATCGTTAAAACATAACTATGAACGCAAAAGACAGTATATAATGCATCCGTTCCACACCGCGTTACCCCATCCGTACATGTTGATGCGACCACCTCCCATGACGCAGAGAACTATTGTAACAACGAGAATTCCGAGACCACCGATGCCCATTCCTTACAATGAGTTCTTCTCTCGAGGTTTGTATGGAGGAATGCACCATCGCGCTTTTCCTTTTTCATTTTATGATCCCATGAAAATGTACGCGGATGACGAAGAGGATGAAGAAGGTAAGTGATAGTTAAAAACATTTTGATTTATAATCGCTAGTCACCCATAAATTGGGCGTCGCAATTTATGAATTAAGAAACCTGTTAGGCCTGACACATTAAGTGGCTTCGATTCACTCATTCTCGTTGAGGTAAAAAGGCTGAATTTAAAATACAGCGAAAGAAATCGTATTATTAACAGTCTAGCTTATATATATAACTTGTGATAAAGGCGTTAACGACGGAATAAGAAGGCTGTCCTTTTAGAGCCCAATCTTTCCCAGCAAAAGACCAAGCATAATACACAGACGAATTCACTTGAAATAAATTAGTCTTTTGTTTTTAAGAAAGGTCCTTTTGATTGAGTCGGCAAACATCATGTGACCTTAATGTCCTGATGTCACAGCCCGAGATTTGCCCTTCGACATGTCCGCTCTTTTGAAGTTCGTTTTAATACCCACAGGGCAATGGTAATGCTTTATATCCAGTCGCTTAGGGGTTTACAATTCTCTCTATGGAGTGAGATAGAACATCAGCGTATAAAGGCTCCTCCAGCAGCCGCTGTTACTCCATACTTAAAGCCACCTACCCACCCAACCTACTGACGTATGAATGCGAAAGACGACGTTATTGAAGGAGAGACAGACCACCAACGACCGGGGGTGTTAATTTTACCACACGATACCACCTTCTTAACAACACTAACTACGTTTTTCCAAATATTTTCAAATGTAGAGTTTTCATATAGTTTCATTTTATTACCCAAAATCATCGCTCTTTCACAGCTTAGTAGCTCTATTGTTACAGTAAAATTGTATTAAAGTTAGTGATATTTTCACTCGTAAATATTCAGGTCCGTTCTTTAAATAAGAGTTAAATTGTTATCCGTGAGCTTTTGGCTGAAATGTATAACAGTGAAGGTTATGTCCTTTATGCTGCTTGTTCTTAAGCTTGCGTCACTGGTAACATCAGCACTAACTAAAACAACATTCAAATGTCTACTTTTATAAAATAAATGCAAATGCATGCAAGAAGGCTAAGAGTCTATCACGTGGATGAAAATACGGTTTATCCATTTTACAGAGCGTCACTGTAATCCAAATCCTTGCCAAAATGGCGCGACGTGCCATGAGGTCAGAGATGGCTACGAATGTATGTGTGCACCGGGATTTAAAGGAACAGATTGCGATGGTAAGTGGAATGTCAACCTAGTTCCTAGGGTCTCTCTGGGAACGATATTGGCGGAATGTTCAAAATTAAAGGGTAGATACATCTACGCAGAAGACCTTAGACAGCAATGACCAGAACCAAGGTTGCTGACCAGCGGTTTTCGTTAAAACAATGGTTTGCTGGGGGTGCTCAGTCTCGCAAGCTCATAAAACCTGGTTGTGGTCATTGTTAATTAAAGGTTTTTCTATCTACGCGGGCATAGTCGAAAAGCACCTGCGCACTCCCAACAAAGTCAAACCCAGGCCCTTCCAATGACTAATTACGATGTGCCCGAAGGGCCTACGCAACTTTCACGAGTCGCTTGTAGCTCAGTATAACTGCAAAATTAGTATCAAAATGAATGACAATAATGATGATAATAAAAGTAATGACAATGCTTAATTCATACAGTCAATAACAATATTATTAAAAGAGGTTAACCCCATCGAGGGTAGCTCCCAAGAACAAAATATATTTTTTCTTTAAGAAAGCCAAAAAATACTTGTACGCGTACTATATAAACTTTATCATATAATGTGCCTTGGTGAAATTGCACGGGTCCAACGCTCGGATTTTTGTAGCATACCTGTCATATATTCATGTAAAAAAGAGTTCTCTGGTTAAGAAAAATTTAAAAACGTAAGCTTTCGCCTTCCAGACTAAAGCTTTTAAAAACTAAGAGGTAAACGCACGAGATGGAAATATATGGAGGTGTGAAAAAAAAAGTAAAAAAGGTAAAAGGGAAAAAAACGCTCATTCGCTCTCTCGTGCCCTTGCAGGGCTAAGCATCACTGTCTTACACACATAAAAGTATTCACCCGATGTAGAATGAATGGGACCAAAGTAATTAGAGCCAATTCAAGTTTCACTCAACTTTGACTTTGTTTGTTATTTTCTTAAAGAGGAAAACAAATGTCATCCTAATCCTTGTCGTAATGGAGGAATTTGTACAGAGGCAAATGGTGGATTCATCTGTACCTGCATGGAGGGATACAAGGGAACCAATTGTGAAGGTATGCAGTCTACCTTTTTCTTTTATACTATATTGGATACAGATGATATACTAGGATTTTCCTTTTCACCAAAATATCACATCTTCACCGCGCACAGTGAAGATATTATTTTTGTCTTCCACATGTCTTCATGGAAACTAACACGATAAGGCAATACAAATCAGGTTTCCCCTTCATTGTAAGATACTTTTGTGCTGTAGTATAATTGTTGTCTCCTACGTTAACATTTTATGACTCAATATGACATTACATGCATCATGATTTTGATTTTTCCATAACTTTCATATATTGTTTCATGTTACACAACATGCGAGTTTTGGCGGTTGGTGACCACTTTTTCGCCTTTCCGAAAATGAATAAAACAAGTCGTGCGACCATGTAATATCCTCTATTTCAGCCTGCTGTGAGGTTTCCAACAGGCGAATGAATGAATATTCAGCCATTCAGATGTGAGAGTATAATTATCACTTGATCTAAGCAGTTCTCCCGCGTTTGACGACGGCCGCATCTATTTGCTTCACGTTACGTTTGGGTTTTTGATGACATGAGTACACTGATTTACCCTCTTTTTTTGGGCGGGGGGGGGGGGGGAGAGGGGGGTGTAGTTGTAGTTTTACAAAATACTCAAGCATCGGGGAACTCTCAGTATTGGAGAAGACCAGTGTTATCTCTTTTCCCCGTTACCGCAACGTCTTTTCTTTTCTGTGTGTACCCCTTATGAACTCGAAACCCTCCAGCTCGCAGATGGTTTGGTAGCTCAGTGTCATCTCACTGGCTACGATTCGAGTCCCGTTCAAGTCTGCATTCTTTTCAGGTTTTTGCTTGTTAACTGCTTAAGCTGCTTTCTCGACTGCGACGATCAATCACGCTTCGAGTTGTCACAAGCCGAAGGTTTAAACGAATTACATTCAAATATTTCACTGTCATACGTCAGGTTGAATTTGCTTGATAATGGTCAAAGTCAACCGAGTCAAATTTCACCTAATTACGTTCAATTCTCACCAAATATTTCTTTAACAGAGAAAAATAAATGCCAGCCGAACCCGTGTAGAAATGGAGGAACATGCACCGAAATGGATGATGGGTTTGAATGTTCCTGCCCCGCAGAGTACAAAGGCCCGTCATGTGAAGGTATACGCATGCGAATTCAAATTTCATCACTTTTTCAACAATTGGTGCATTAAAGAATGGAAGAAAGTATCAGAGTTTTCTGTAAAGACACCAAGCCTTTTTTGGGCTGCCCTTGACCATAACACAGACAAATTGCGAAACGTTTCGTTGTAAACGTACTGAGCTGAGGATTTGTGAGAAATTAACTGATAGGATCAATCAATTTTAATTTTCATTTACTAGACGCTGTGTTTATTTACCGCCTGGGAAACGTGAAGTTTTCTTTACCCCATGATAAATGACCTATTAACAAAAAAGGTTAACTTATAGACTAGATAGAAAGCTACAAAAACAGGCTTTTTCCTTGAACTCTTGTTCAGTTTTCGTCCAAAGACGTAACCTCAAGGTGAAGGAGAGGTTACAAAGTTCCTTGCTTTAGTTGTTTGCGGAAAATTCTGATTGGTTAACTCGGAGATGAGGCAAAGGTACTGTTCACCTCTGAGAAACCGAAAAGAAAGAAACAAAATTGTTTCCAACTATAGCAATCTCTTCGGTTCATATCTTTTTGGTGTTTTCTGGTTTTACACTTGTGTACCTCTTGTAAAAGTGATGGATTTTTACCAACCGCGAAGCTGCGAGATACGTATCCTCCGCTATTTACTTTCCCACCCTTCTCGATGGATACTTATTAAATATTGTATACTACGTTTAACAGTGGAAAACCTGTGTTTTATGAACCCATGCCTGAATGGTGGAACATGTATGGAAGCGCTTGGAACGCACAATTGTATGTGTCTAGAAGGGTTCAGCGGCTCAGCTTGCGAGAGTAAGTTTTTTTATTGTTACAAAACTTGCTTAAACGTGATAATTAAAATTAAGTTTAAAATGTTGGAAATCTCAGAATTTTTGCAGCAATGCGATGTCTTTACTCGTGAATAAACGGAAAGAAGTTGGAAATATAACGTATCTCCTAAAATGTCCGAGACCCCATCGGGATATAAACCAAAGAACATTCGAGCACTGGGCTGACGCTGCACTCATTAAGTGTCAAGAACACTTGACAAACATGTTCAATAAAGATGATGATTGTATTGAATTCCGCTTACTGATAGTGCGATAAGTCGAAATTTATGCTTGCTTAATGAAGCATTGAGATGCAAGAACTCGTGAACGAACGAAAATGGTTGAAACACGCATGTTTTATGTACGTTTCTTCAAACTACAACTGTATTATTTACTCCGCATTTCTTCTTTCCTATTTTTGCAGTCGAGAGTAAATGTCGAAGCAATCCTTGCAGAAACGGAGGGACGTGTTTCGATAATCATAATTCTTACACATGTTCCTGTTTAGCAGGATTTTCAGGAATCAACTGTGAAAGTAAGTAAAGTGTTAAGTTGGTCTTGTGCCACGCAACTTGTCTCCGAGCTTGACAATTTTGGTGCGAATCAGAGTCGCAAATTCCCAATCAGGCTTGGTCCACAAACAGTACAAGACTGGATTCGCTTTCGAAGGTCTCGATTTAAGGCGTAGCTCTATTCAACGGAATACGTCGCGCAACGATAAGATACCACGTTGATAGTAAGCTTTGTGGCTAATGGAATCCACTTCCATATCTCGTAACAAGTGCGGCAGTTTATAAACACCCATAATCGCAATTGCGTAAAGCGACGCAAGCAAAAGCGCTTATTTCACCGTAAAAACGGGGGTTGAAGCTAGCCCAAGCACAAGCACAAGGATCAAAGCTTTTCCTTTTCCTTTTCCTTACTTGCACCTATGCATGCTTGCCTTCGCTTGCGTCGTGTGAAAACGAAACACAGCATAAGCACAAGGAAAATTTGCTACGTCTGCCCAATTAAAGCACTCGTTCCAGATTCCCCGCGTCAGAGCAGTTGAACAAAATGGCGGTTTCCGTGGATGATTTTGATGCTTATTTTGACACTTGATTTCACTAGCATAAGTTACTTTTGCTTCTGCTTGTGCTTGAGCTTGCGTCGCTAGTGAAAACCAGGCTTAAGGGAGCGGCCTACGCAACGATAGCGGCAACGCCATAAGTCTGCATTTTGAATGAGCAAAACTAATGGCTGCCTTCTCTTTACATGCGCCCTTCATTTTGATTCATTTCTTTGAAGTCTTCAGTCACACAACGACGCGAAATGACCAAATGAGCACGTGACGCTACCGTTTAATGAAATTTTCTTTCTACACCTCTGCTACTGTCTATGCGAGTTTATAGACAGTCAGCGCACATATCAATTCCGAACGACTTGTGACAACTGTAATCGCAATATGTATTCTTAGGTGTCGTGTCTTGCACGTTTACTCTCTGAAAATAAACTTGAAACTTGAACTTGAACTGCTTCATGATACCAAATAATATGAACATGTATGATAAAATGAAGTCATCGTCTGTGCCTAAGCTCCCTCTTTTAACCGCCTTCTCGTTTTTCATTACAGCAATGGTGTCAGTTTGCGACTCCAACCCTTGTCTGAACAGTGGTACATGCCTGAATCAAGGACCCAACCTATACAAATGCGTGTGTCCACACGGCTTCAGAGGAAAGAACTGCGAAAGTAGGCTATGCGAGTTTAGATCCACGTTTGTCTCTGAATATGAAAGTGCTGGTTAGAACGACCACTAGAGATGCCTGATTGCCAAACAGGAATTCTACTGAAACTAGACATTAAGGCCGAGGTCAGATCTAAAGAGGGTTAAATAGTACATCTCAACGAAAGATCAAAGAAATAAACAGGCCTTGCTCATCACACTTCGTTGCAGTCAATTAGGGTCTGAATTACGAAGAGCGTTTCCCTGCTAGCAGAGATCTCTCTTCTTTTCCGTTCGCTGGGCTGACGAGTACGGGAAAAGAGACATCTGCCATGGGTCGAAACTCACTGTGTTGAGCTTGCGCGGCGGTTACTTAGCGACCGAATCCTCACGTGATACTTCATGTTCTGTGGGCTCACTTAACAACAGCGGAATTACTGTAAAGGAATGCGCGGGACACAGCGGGCTCAAGTCACAGCGAGCAAACATATCGTGGGGCATGCGGTTTCAAGCGTGCCGTCCACGGTTGGATCAAAGAGAGTTTTGACCCATGGCAGAGATCTCTTTTAACGTACTCGTCAGCGAACGCAAAAGGAAAGAGACCTCTGGTAGCAGGGAAGAAGCGCGCCGACCAAAGAGATCTTTTTCTTACAGATGGCCTAAAGTATACATAAGGCGCTTTTGGCGGCCGCTACACGGTCCATGTGAGATTTCGGAGCACAGCACCACAGCCAGATGAAATGAGCTGTGCGCTATTTTGATGCTACGTTAAAAATCGCTGTATAATGACATGGGCACGCTTTATTTACTACGTAAAAAATGAAGTGTAAATTAAGGTTAGAAGTCAAGGATACGCTTCTATTCCCATGCTTCATCTAGTTTTTCTGCTGATGAACTTCGCCAATAAGACGCGCACATTTGAAGCTATAATTTTATCCCTTGTTCTTCTTTTTCTTTTCAGTGGAGAAAAAATGCGAGCCTAACCCGTGTCAAAATAGTGGAATCTGCAGAGAGCTGATAGAGGAGGAGGATTATAAATGTGAATGCTCGCGTGGATTTAGAGGAAAAGATTGTGAAGGTCGGTGGAATCGATTAAAAGGTCAAAATATCCTTCTTCTTTTTTTCACTTAGGAGAAAAACCTGAGTGTTCGCGAGCACGCACAATGCTTAATCCAAATAATTTCGAGTCGATGCTGCGCAGTGTCAGTACACCGTTGTTTGTGAGGCTTACTTGATGGAAATCGGTTTTGAACCGCGTAACTACCCCAGAGGTAGTTATGTTCGCTTCCTTCAATTTTAACATCCACGACGTTTTATCGTGTAAAGGCGACAGAACAATGTATAAAAGTTATATCATGTAAGCGGTATCAAAATGTCACATTATATGACGTCTTGCATGACATACGTGTCAAAATCAAGTGTTCAGCACCTGCTTTGAGTTGCATAGTTTTTTTCATTTTCTAGAGGAAATAAATCTCTGCGAGTCCAATCCTTGTGGTAATGGCGGAACATGTTCTCAGTTTGGTAATTCATACCACTGTCTTTGCGTGGAGGGATTCAGAGGCATTAATTGTCAAGGTATTGTCACGGTAATATTATATTTGTTTATATAATAAGCTCAACAATGCACCCATTTTGATTGGTTCTCACCGTGATCCAGTAGAGGACAGACGCACAGCTGACGTTATCATCAAAACCTTTCAATTAGAATCCATGTTATCGTGCGTCTGTAAAGTAATAGATCATAGAAGACTTCAAAATGTGGTAAAAACAACAGTGACAAACTCGGCTATCATGTGACATTTTTTTGTTCTCATTTTGACGTAATCTTTGGTCTATAACTGAACAGACGCATCGCAAACATATTGAAATCTACTTGTCAAGTATATTGGATAAAATATTTAAACAGTGTACATGTATGATCAGTTAAGTGTTGCACATGCGTTCATGGGGTTAGTATCCTTCGCAGCTGTTTTTGGATGTTACGTTGCGTGGTATTTAAAAACGGCTGCGAAGGAGACTATCATGGGGTGTGACAGATTACAATTCTGTTAGAAGACGAAAAAAAATTGATTCACTAATTAAGGCTGTGATGTTTCGCGTGCAATCCCTTTGCCAGACCAACATTTGTGAGACTCCATTTATTGACTGAGTGAATATTAAAGAATTTTTTTCCTCTGTTTTTCACAAAACAGAACCAGACAGATGCCACTCGGTTCCCTGTCAAAATGGAGGAACGTGCATTCAGGAAATCACTGGAACATACAAATGCCAATGCCCGGATGGATTTAGAGGATACAACTGTGAAGGTAGATACAAATAAATTGCCAAAAAATGAAAGCGCACAATCTTTAATGCCAACGAAACTCAGTTACTGTCCTTGATTTTCAGAGGAGCTAAAGTGCCATTCGACTCCGTGTCAAAATGGTGGTACATGCTTTGAAAACAGTGGAGGATATACGTGCACATGTCCGCCAGGCTTCAAAGGAATCAACTGCGCAGGTCGGTATGGCATTTTTTTATTTTTAAAACGAGCGTAACTTTTGCACTGCTAGGTCAATTCTTGGTTTTCACATGATGTCACGCTCGCCATTTTGGTGCCCCAAAACAAAGAAACGGCGGCAATGTTGGTGCCTCGAACCAATCCTCCGGGATTTGAACCCTATTTTTATGCAAGTGTTTCCTTTTGTTTTCGTTGTAAAAAAAGGCTGTTGATCACGTGAGTGAAAACCAAGAATAGGCATGTTTCATGATTTTTTCTTTGCAAAGGAAATTACCAGACGAGTGATTCATTTGGTCGGTAAGATTCTTAGTTTGCCTTTTCCATCATGGCTCAATCTCTTTCCGTTCGTCGTGAGGAGGGGAAACCCGGGCACGTAAACATAGCACTGCATCGATCGTCGTCAAGAGGCCTGGGAACACCAGAAATTAAAAACTGCGTATCCTCTAAGTTCTGCTTGCCATAGCTTCAAAATGGCGTCGAGAAGCTAAGAGGGAAGATATCGAATTTACCTAAGAATAAATATACAACTTCGGGCTTCGTTTTTAAATTTACAGGAATTCTCTCGTTTTCATTTCCATCTCCATTCAATCTCCCTTTTAGTGGCTTCTTTCGGTGGTTGGTCTTAGTGAATATTGATGATGATACAAAGCTATGATTTAATTATATCGCCATTGTTTGTTTGCTGCGTCAGAACGAGACAGCTGTCATCCTAACCCTTGTCACCATGGCGGAGTGTGTGAGATCGAGGGCGACGACTTCCTGTGTTCTTGTATCTCGGGATGGACAGGGCTAACATGTGAAGGTACGGGATACTTTTATCAGCCGATATTAAGATGCGAAAAAAATGAAGACTATAATCTGCGACAAAATGTCTTGAGACACTTCATATTTTCGGTTAGAAAACACACTTTTTCTTTCGTATTACAAAAAATTATCTCTTCATCAACTAAAACCCTCTGCACCCCTTGGAAATGTTGAAAAACTCAAACTTCTCGGACACGGCCAACTACAGTGTGTACCAACGTTGGTTGGGGAGGAATGTGGAGGTCAGGAAGCGGTGCTGAAATGAATTGTTAAGTTAGCAATAGAGTGAAGTCCGAATGAAATGTTAAAGTGTCTCGCAGAGTGTAGGTGTAATTGCAAAATGTCATCCAGGCCCGGGTTGCTCGAAGCATGATTAGCACTAACCAGCGTTAAATACCATGGAAACCCATAGGTTTTGATACCTCTTAACCAACGCTTAGCGCTGACCAGGCTTCGAGGAACCGGCTCCAGGTTGACAAACTAGTTGCTATTAACATACATGGCATTTACACAGTGGAGGCGTATGATACTGTCAAGACCGCAGACTAGTGGAACATCTTCCAGTGAAGAACTTAGATAACCGCTATACCTCCCAAGGGATTCGTGTAGCCCAATGGGTAGCCCCGTGTGAAAAAGGTCGTACCTTCGAATCCTACAGGGGCCTCTGATTTTTAATTTGCCCTTTTGCCCGTTGCCTCTCGGACGCATTTCACCTTCGACCACCTATAGTTGTATCATCGAGGTGCTATAATTCAGAAAGGCAAAAATTGCATAGCGGAAGAAATTTGATTCCCAGGAATGATCGGTACATAAATTCTCCTCACAATTCAATGAAATGTCAGTCAGGCAGGTATTGAGAATGAAGATTATTATCAGCTTGAGATGTGTGATTTTGATATATCACCAAATTATCATGACTACCCAACAAAAAAGGCATGGTACTAGTTAGGAGAACGAACGTTTCAGTCGTGGGAATGAAAGACCATGAAAGGGTTAATGGGTTCGATGATCCATATGCAGTCCCTGATCTCTATCGTACCTCAATCTGTACTCACCGTTGTTTTATCAGACGAGGACCATTGTCACCCAAGCCCTTGCGAAAATGGAGGAGTTTGCATTGCAAAAGGATCCTCATATGAATGTCACTGTCCCGTGCACTGGTCCGGCATCAACTGTGAAAGTAAGGTTACAGCAACAATGAAGTGGTTACGATGGCATGGATAACATGAATGTGAATAAAACGCTTCATATTTTATATCCTCTAGCCCCAAGTACACTTGCATACGCCGTGGCTAACTCATGCGCAGCAACAACATATGGGTGCTGCCCAGACGGCAAAACACCAGCAGCAGGACCTCACCAAGCAGGCTGTCCCGGTAAGGAATGGGTCTGAATCAGAGGTTATCCGTGATAAGTCCAATAGGGTAGCAGCCTACAGCAACTCTCATAATATTAACAATAATTAACAATTAGACCCGTGGCCCTTGAGGGCGAAGGGTCTAATTGTTTTAGTATCACCGAACTAGTCGGACAGAAAAGGCAATAATAAAGTTAGCAAATGCAAGTTGAAAATATATTTATTTGGGAATAAAACGAAAGAAAGCGTCTCGCTTTTCGTTACTCGAGGACTAATAGTCCTCTAGTAGCGTAGCCAATCAAAATACAGCATTTGCATTAGTCCACTAGTTGGGTGATACTAATAAGTATTGGGCACGAGCAATGTCTTGAAAGTTCTCAAAATTGGCATAAGCCATAGCTGAGTGCAATTTGAGAACTTTCAAAACGTCACGAGAGACCATAAATCACGAAAGTCACGAGCAAGTTCATACGATTTTTTTTTATTTATTGTACTACAAAAGATTACTCTATCGCTTTGTTAGCATAGCAACTTTCGTAATGCACCCTGTAACCTATATATTTATGTCGTTGAACAATCAGAAAAGCGATACTCTGTTGAGTATATCATAATAATGTTATTAATAATAATAATAATTAACAATTAGACCCGTAGCCCGCAAGGGCTACGGGTCAATAGCCCATGAGGCGAAGCCGAATGGGCTATTGACCTGTGGCCCTTGAGGGCGAAGGGTCTAATTGTTTTAGTATCACCCAACTAGTCGGACAGAAAAGGCAATAATAAAGTTAGCAAATGCAAGTTGAAAATATATTTATTTGGGAATAAAACGGAAGAAAGCGTCTCGCTTTTCGCTACTCGAGGTCTATTAGTAATAGTCCTCTAGTAGCGTAGCCAATCAAAATGCAGCATTTGCATTAGTCCACTAGTTGGGTGATACTAATAAGTATTGGAAATCGTATGAACGCGAGTTCATTTCGTGAGGTTTGGGCACGAGCAATGTCTTGAAAGTTCTCAAAATTGGCATAAGCCATAGCTGAGAGCAATTTGAGAACTTTCAAAACGTCACGAGAGACCATAAATCACGAAAGTCACGAGCAAGTTCATACGATTTTTTTTTTATTTATTGTACTACAAAAGATTACTCTATCGCTTTGTTAACATAGCAACTTTCGTATTGCACCCTGTAACCTATATATTTATGTCGTTGAACAATCAGAAAGGCGATACTCTGTTGAGTATATCATAATAATGTTATTAATAATAATAATAATTAACAATTAGACCCGTAGCCCGCAAGGGCTACGGGTCAATAGCCCATGAGGCGAAGCCGAATGGGCTATTGACCTGTGGCCCTTGAAAATATATTTATTTGGGAATAAAACGAAAGAGAGCGTCTCGCTTTTCGCTACTCGAGGACTATTACTAATAGTCCTCTAGTAGCGTAGTCAATCAAAATGCAGCATTTGCATTAGTCCACTAGTTGGGTGATACTAACAATATTTAGCAATCATTCACCGAAGTGGAGGTGCCTAGTGGTGGGTGATGTAGCATCTCTCGTGACGTATCATGTGATTGGTTCGCTACCCAAACCAAAAACAAAAGACTAAACAATTGAAACAATGACTTAGACTTAAAAACTTACTTAATATATAGATACTGATGAAAAATAATATCTTCACCGCCCACAGTGAACATATAATTTTTATCTTTCACATGTGAGAATATACGTGTCGTCATGGTAACGAACACGATAAGCCAATAAAACGCGAGCGTGGCCTTCATTGTAAGATACTTTTGGGCTTCAATATAATTCTTCTGTACAGTGGGACCTCGATTTAACGAAGTCGCCGGGGACTGGTCAAATTTGTTCGTTAAATCGAGGGTTCGTTATATCGAAAACCTCGATGTAACGACCTTGAGGGGAAACGACCAAAATGTTCGTTATATCGAGGTCATAGTTGATAACCCACACGACATCAATGGTGTTGCCGTTAAACGGATTCAAGATCAAGGAGGGACGTCGCAGATCGTGGGTCATGTGCTATTGACACTGTCACGTGTATTTCACTTG
This sequence comes from Montipora capitata, assembly GCA_949126865.1. NCBI lineage: Eukaryota > Metazoa > Cnidaria > Anthozoa > Scleractinia > Acroporidae > Montipora > Montipora capitata. Next base: position 42,405,686 of record OX421453.1, on the reverse strand, counting down.
TTTTTAAAACACGGAGGACAAATCTCAGTGGAAGTGACTGGCAAAAGGAGAAACAAGGGCATTAGACTTTAGAGCTTGATAATGACCGAAGTTCGGTCGAAACGTCGCGCATTTTTCCCGATAATTTTTACCTCAATTTAGTTAAATTATAATTCATTTGCCAAGTAGTGGCCTAGCAGGATAGAGTGTCAAGGTCTTGTTGGAATAAACTGGCATCACGAACACTTGAGATTTCAGAATAGAGAACAGCATCATCAGCAAATAACTTGATTTTAGAGTTGAGGTTATAGACAATATCATCGATGTAGATAGGAACGAGAGGGGACCTAGGACTTTGCCTTGGGGGACACCAGAGGTAACACTGGTCCAAGAAGACTTTGTACCAGAAACCTGGACACACTGAGTGCGGTCCAAAAGGAAGTTCTCAATCCAAAAAAGACTATTACCAGTGATGCCATAATAATTAAGCTTAAGTAGGAGTTTCTCGTGGAAACTGAGTTAAAGGCATTTGAAAAGTCAATGAAGATCACATCTGTCCTGATGCGCTTGTCCAGCAAGGATAACCAATCGTCGAGGACAGAGATGAGCTGCGTTTCAGTAGAGAAGCCTTTCCGGAAGCCATGTTGGTGACGGGTAAGGATATTACTGATCTCTAGGTGATTAGACAGATGACTGCACAAAACACGTTCCATGATTTTACACGAGATGCAAACAATAGAAGCTGCTTTCAATACCATTCAATAGCAGGTTTCGAGAGCTGCTACTCTACTGAAATATCCACCACTAGCCACCGACACTGAGGTGAATAGTTGTTTTAGTATATACTAAAACAGTGAGATAATATAGCACAAAAAGATGATTTTAACTCATTTATTCCTGCAAAGATTACAAGATTTTCGGGCGCAAATTCCGCGCCAGTTGCTCGGAGGTCAATAGCAAAGGATATCCGGAGTTTGAGCAGCCAATCAGCACACGCGTTCAACGCTATCCACTGTTTTGATATATTTAGTATTGTAGCAGTCTCCAGTGTTGTTAGGTATCCATCTTGCTTCTGTTGTTTAGCCTTTTGTTTTCGCATTGGGTAACGAGCGAGCCGATCACACTGTACCTTACGAGAGAGCTATCATCATCCCTTCAATACCCTTAGTGAACGTGACTTAACTCACTGTACGTTTTTTCTTCTTTTCTAAATTGACTCATCTGATCCTTGGGTGTACAAAGAACACATTGCAGGTATGACTTTTGACAGCATGTTTGCATAACGATTTCATCCAAACTTGAAAACTCGCGTTGTTTCGTAAAGGGAGCGTGCCACGCTGTTTTAAACAACTTCCTTCCTTCCACGTGAAATGCCAATATCGTAAATTGGAGCATAGCTATAATTAAGAAATACAGCAATGCAAAAGGAATGCATTGATAGACAAAAGGAAAAGCGGTAAAAAGGCAAAGCCTGAAAACTCATGACTTGAACTGGATCGGATCACATCTACGCAAAACGACCAGTTCCCAGTTTGCGCAGTCTGTAGAGCACTGAAACCGTATCGCAGGCTCAAAAAAGTTATCACGTGACAAGCGTTCTCTGACTCTCCCTACTCCTCCCAGTTATTTTCTTGTCGCCTTCTGTGGTTTTCCTGTCCCAGGTCGAAGCTATTATACAAGTTGCATATTGCTTCACCTCGTTTAATTGTTGTTGTTTATTTTTTTCTTTTACCACAGGTATTTCAAGATAAATTAATTTCCAAGGAGCTTCTCAAGCCATACGTGTCGCTAAGGGCATCACGAGATATCACAAGAATAACAACGTTTTTTGGTTTCACAAAAAAACACGGTTCATAAAATCATATTGATCATGTGAATTGCACCAAACGTAAAATTGTAAATAGCTGAGGCAAATCTTGCTTAACTAATTAAAAAACAATAGGGAGCTAAATTAAGATGATCTAATTTCTTGTCAGCGCTCCTTTTTGATACAAGGTCACTCGAAACGGAAGCGAGCATTATTTTATGGGTATGACATAAGCGACGGGTTTCTTGCGCAAATTACCACTTAACACTTGTTACAAATAGCACATGTAACAATTCAATACAATACAACTGTCTGAATCAAATAATATCAACTTTGTTATCCGTTGCGTTGTGTGGTGGATGAGATATAAACGATAGCAGCTTTTAACACGAGAACTACAAAAGAGACTACGAAAAGGAAAAAGGAAAATAGTGAAGACCTTTCAGTTCAACTTTCGAACGAAAACGTCCGGGAGATGATGCCACTGTGGAACAGTCATAACCTAGTATTGAAGCATACACAACAAAGGGCAATATCTTCAATGTTTTTGAAAGTCTCTTTACGTTGCTGTATATTTTTGTTACAAAGCTCAGTGCCGCCAGAAAGAGCTCCTGTCTGGTACTCAATACACCACTCTCAAAAGTGAAGTCACTGTATGCTTTTGTCAACAAACTCTACTCTGGTATTCAAAATTTTGTTTTGACAAGTTCAGCTTAAATCACCAGACGTGTCTGTGATTACACATTAATAATTAAACAAATTAACAGCATTAAAAATTAACAGTTGTGACTGTGATCAATACTGGCTGACGCAATTTTGAAATATTGAATTAAGGGGGGCCATTGAAGAAAGATAGTTTCTCTGAGAAATGTTTTAGTATTACTTAGTACCCGTAATTTATATTGACTCCATGTAGTTTTATTTATTGGGGTTATTTTTCGTATACCCTGTATAAGCTCCAGGGTGAATTATTTCAACTTTCAGATGTTGTTACTATTACATGACTTAAGACCTGAATCTCTTATGGAGGAAGCAATAATTTAATAAATTACAATTTTGTAAAATGTTTTTGGTTGTTAATGTGTTTCGTGTACTGAGTAGTAACCGGCATATCAGATTGCCATACAGTTCTCGTGACTTGACGTTCTTGATTGACTGACAAGGGGCAAAAACCAAAGCCGTGAATTGAATAGCGGTCAACTGCAAAAGAGAAGTTCTCAAAATGTCTTCTACTTTCTTACTAACTGTCACTTCAGCTTCCTTCAGCTACCTCGCTCTAAAAATACTTACAAATTACACGGGATTTTCTTGATACCGTACCCGCAATGGTTCTTAAAATATAAATATTTTAACGCATCATTCATTTTGCATTTGCATTATTTGGTTTTCCCCTGAGGGAACGTGCGGTACTTGATGAATTATAACTTAATTCTATTTACAACGCTGGGTATATTATTTGAACTTTCCAAAGTAAATAAGCTTCGGAAATAGAGTAAAGAAGAAAAGAACCTGCTGTGGATAAAATCAAGGTAAGTTTAAAATTTGTGGTTTTTTTTTTCGTTTTTGTGTCACACCATTCAAGTGTCACGATCACAACCAAGGGTGAGTAAGTGAGTGATTCAAGCAGGAAATTGCCTCTTTAATTAAACGTTTCAACTAGTTAGTAAACAACTGTTCTCCTTTTCTAGAACTGGTGCGAGAATTTGGAATATGATTCCTCCTAAGCCATGTGACTTAAGTAAACCTCTTTTCAAACGAAAACTGCGCAAATTACTCTTGAAGGTTTTGGAGAGTGAGGAGGCTTACGTCGATATGAGCGCAGTTAATCTTTCTTTCTTATTCAGATTAAATTGATTTACTTTACTCGGTGATAATTTCCTTTAATTTTCTTATTTTGAAATAGTTTTCTCGCTATTGCTTATTCTTGTTTTCTTGCCCATCTCCTATAGACACGCTAATTGTGAGTAACCAATAATGTAGAATCTGTCTTAGTAATGGTGTTACTGTTGTTGTTATTCGCCCAACTCCGCCTGTAATGAATTATTAAGAGTACGCCGATTCGGGGGTTGACAGATCGACTACAGTTGTGTCTAAGTTGAGGTTTAATTCCACCGACACACGCAAAGCAGCTGACCGAGGACTAGGATTACGACGGTTCGTCCGTGACTCTACCGTGACAGTTTCGACGACTCATGATTTCGTCGTTCCCGTCGTTCCCGAGTTCATTGACTATTTCAACGCGAAGCTCTATCCGCTGTTTTGAAGGTCCAACCACTTTTGATGCTCTTTAACATTTGGCGCCCTTTGCTGCCATTCTTAGCATCGCTTGGACTACATCAAGGCCAAGACTCCTCAAGGAAACAAAATTAGAGAAAGCACTGGATTTATTGTGAGTATAAAAAGGTCAGAGGAGGGTGGGATAGGGGCGGAACTTAATGATCAAATCTAGGGGAGGACTGGATTCGAACGCCTGTGGTTTTAGAAAAAAAACCCTTTTGTATTGAATGTTTTCACAATAGTTTTGCATCGCAATATCTTGCAGTTTCATAACACCGTCGTCAGCACTAGTCTCCGATGAGATTTGAAGGTATGGCATCGAAGATAAGAGTACTCCAATGGCTCTCCTTCCTAAACGTCGCTCTTGGAATACTGGTGGTGATAATAGGAATTGCTTCTATTAACGTAACCGATTTCTATGTTGGAGTTTTCGGGATGGGAATTTGGATCGGCGGCTGGGTAAGTGTTTTACGATAAACGTCTGTTGCAGACTCGTCAAACATTTTACAATGGGCTGTAAAATTATTCCTCAGATGGGAACCAGCGTTAGCACGTTTCGTGGCATGTCACGTCCAATGTTTTAAGCCTGACTAAACAGCGAATATACTAAGTCGATTTCTAGCGATTTCTGATTTCCAAAACATCTTACGGTGATACATTTGTTTCTTCGTACGAGTGTGGTTGAAGTGTTTCCCCAAAATATGGAATCGGCTATCTGTGATTCTAAATAATCAGGTCCAGAAGCAAACCGAAAATTCTAAACTGGTGAAATACATAACAACGGTAATAAATACAGTGTGTACGAAAATTACGAAATAGAAGGAAAGACACTGAAGACGCAAAGTTCGTCTCCGATGAATTTGAGCAAAATTCCTTCGTCTGTTGAGCTCTTCTAGCATTAAGAGCAGATCTTCAAAGACGAACTAAGATGGACAGTTCGCCTGGAAACTTTAACGCGTCTTGTGACCATCATTACACCAGATGTATGTAAAATACCTTATAAAATGTTCCCAAAGCCTAGTGCGTGTCATATAGTTTATGACGTCTTCTTGATAGACAATTAAGATACAGAAGCATAAGTAAATGACTTGTCTTGAAGTATTATGCTTCTCTTGGATAAAAACAGTCCATAAAGTATTGCATGCTTGCATAAGGTTGTACAGACACTTGGTGAAACCATAGTTTAATTCTTTCCCTGTTGTTTCGTTTGTTTTCCGGAAATCCTGTTTCAAGTGTCTACCAAAAAAGGCTGACATTTTTTATGAATCATGCACAGTGAATTGAAAGTAAATATGTAAGCAGCACTGAACAAGGAATGCTCCACGCCTCAGTTGTTCAAAACCTTAATCCCTTGTACATTTTGTTTTACCAAATCAGATCATATGACGATACTCAAGGGATTTGGTCCTTTATTTTTGTGCAAGGATTTCAGCATTTATTCTCACAACTGTGAACTGTGCACACTCTACTAGGTACACCTAAGTAAGACGTGTATTAAAAAAACTTGGCCAACCTTTCAGCTGGATAGATAGATAGATAGATAGATAGATAGATAGATAGATAGATAGATAGATAGATAGATAGATAGATAGATAGATAGATAGATAGATAGATAGATAGATAGATTATTGCAGCATTTTACAAGGCAGTCACTAAACTGAATTGGGTAAAATTTACATAATAATTGATATGAAATATTTACATGTAAAAATTATTATTAAAACTATTTCTAACGAAACACCGAATATTAAAATCTAAATAATGGTCATTGCTGGAAAGAAAGTGTTCTTAAAACGATTTGTACGAGCCTTAAAATTCTTAAAAGGGCGAGGCTTCCTAAAATTGTACGGAGACAAGTTCTTCTCCGGAAGAAAGTGGATGGTGATTTATCCACTGGATAAAGTTATCCGGCCTTTAAACAATTGTGGCCAGGTGAGCCGAAAGATCCATGAATTGCGTTAGTTCTTAAGAAGCTTCCATCAAGTTAAGCGAGCACTTAACCTTGTAAACTCGCTGTTAATCGTTACGTAACGTTAATAACTGTGATGAGTTCAAATCAAAGTTTTAGCACACGGCGATTAACAAAATCACGCGAAAGATAACGAATGAGGTTTCTTGCAAATAAACCCGGAAGATTTAGGTTCGTTCACACGGCAACCACACTTTTTAAAATCAGCCTTGGCTTGATGCTACTCTGGTTTGCAGAATAATGAATGCAACTACCACAGTTACGATTCAAAATAGATAAAGTCAGTTTTCCTTGTTCCCTCCTTACAGACGCCTAGATTTGGCAAGAATATGACTAAGCGTCAAAAATGGGTTTTGGGGCAACTTTCGCGTTGCGGCCACACAAAAGTCTTTTGATGGGCTCATTAACCATTAAATGTATGTACGGGAGGACAGCAAAACCATTATCCAAGTCCCCGTTTCCAAAAGAGTCACGAGAAGGAAAAAGTGGTTGTAATCAGAAGCGGAGAAAGATAAAATATTGTTGCTCTTTAACCTTAGAATCACTCGAAAATACAAGACATGCACTTAGCCGTCGAAAGCACAGTCTTATAGTTAAGGACTTTTGGTGGCAAATAGGACGTTGATAATCAAAAGTGAGCGAAGTATTGCAAATGACGACTGCAAGAGTCGAATAGCAATCATCATCATTACATTATTTATGCTTTGAATAAAGTAAATCAGGAGACGAGATCCGAATGACGGTGTACGCTGGAAAGGGGTGCAAAATACGAATCTTTTTTTTTTTTTAATTATTGTATCCATCGCTATCAGCCATTGCTGACTGTGATGAATCGTGCGCTAAAAGTTTCCATAGTCAGATATGACGAACACGTAGCTAAAGTGAATTTTACTTTCTAAAGCCAAAAAATAGTATAGGTCTCACGATGCATTAATTAAAAACGCAAATTTTAACAGAAGATAAAAACCATAGGAAGCAAAGGAAAGAAGTAATTGTTTAAAATCTCACTCTGTAACTAAAGTTACCACTGTGCAAACTTAACAATGAAACTGTGGAATGAGCTAGTAGGTTACACTGAAAATTGCTCAAGCATGGTTCGACCTTTGAGAAACATAGGTGAAAAAAAGGTTTGTTAGATTTCTGGAGACATCTCCTTTCAGAAGGCAGAATGACTGATATGATTAATTAACAGCTCACCATTCAGCACATCACAGTTGACCCGTCAGGTTAACTCTTTTATATACAACTCTGATAATTCCTATCACCTGATCTGATCTGGCGGCGTCTGGTGATTTAATCACCTGATTTCTTTTGTGTGCGTTGGTGTGCGTCTCCTAGCAGGGGGGGGGGGGGGGAGGGACGAATGCTACCGCTTAGAGACATTCCAAAACTGCTAGATTTCTTTGAAAAAGACTGTCCTCGTATAAGGCCGTAAAATATCTAGACATATTTTCGCTACTTATGAAAAACTGCCTAAGTAAGGTAGTTTATCAAACCATTGTTTCCCGTTTGAGCTGGACGTGTTTTACTAGAATAATGCCTTTAGACATCTTTGCACAAAAAAGATATGTTGTCTTATTTGTCAAATGTTATTCAGTTATAAGGATATTGACATCAAGTTCGTTTTTACACAATCGTTTTGCAGTGAACGATCCCTTTTAGGTTTAGGTTTACCAGTTTCAGCACTTGGACTCCTTCAATTTGACTACTGTCTGTTTTGCTATAATGTGGTCTCATCGATCAGTAGTCCATTCAGAAGATAACGCCAAGCCAACCACATTGCTGAAGGAAAGGCCAGACCACAACACCGGGAACTACATGCCCTACACTTTTCAGTCGACTAGTGTGTGGGATATTAACGTCTTACAGATTTTATGAACATTGCAGGGTTGTGAGACTGAGAGTCCTTATCCGAGAAGACTTAAAAGTCGAATCATTTGCGGATGTTATTACAAAGGCAGCACTTTTTCATCAGTTATTTTAGGAGCCTGAGGGTCTACGCTGTCTCTAGACAATCCCTTTCATATGCAGTGTACTCTTTTGCTTGCTGTAAAGCTTGTTAAATCGGCGAAACAAGCCCACTTTTTTACAGAAGTCCGTGAACATCTCTCTCTCACTTTGCCAAACATTAGAAAAGCTCGGAATCTTGCAGTCCATCCCGCTCGACAGATCGCATTGACATCAATGATTCTGCCTGCACGAAATTTCAGCCAAAATTGAAGGAAGCTGTGCACATCGACTCGGAAAGGCCTCAGAAAAGCTCGGAATCTTGCAGTCCATCCCGCTCGACAGATCGCATTGACATCAATGATTCTGCCTGCACGAAATTTCAGCCAAAATTGAAGGAAGCTGTGCACATCGACTCGGAAAGGCCTCAGCCTCTCTTAATCAACACGTCAAACACACAGTAGTCAATTTACCATACCAACCCAGTTGATAAACCATGATTTCCGTGTTTCACTTCCCCACCAACGTATGCGCAGCGCCACCACAGTGTTTTAAACCCCACCATCGATCTTGATTTCATTACACACAAGCTTTCAAGTTTATTTTATGCCATTGTAGCGACGTCAGAGACCTTTAGATCGGAGGACCAGGACGCCGGACTACGAGTAAGACTTTTCCGTACTGAGCATGCGCATAAGGTTTGGAGGCCGACGTTTTTCAAAGCGCGCATGCTCAGAACGGAAAACTCGTACTCACAGTCGTCCTCGTCCTGGGATCTAAAGGTCTCTATTATAGAAAATAATGATATTTTTAAAAATGTGGCCACGAAGCCAAAAAGTAACCACAAAGCTTTAAAGTGACTAGCTCCCTTTACAAAGTGTTTTTCATAGTTTAATGGCATAGTAATTTCCAACTTAGTGTCGGAGAGGATATAAAAAAGAGCTAGGACATTACGTTATGACTTATTTGTTTGAGGCATCGTGAGGCTAAATCGTTTTACGTTACGTTAAGAGGAGTACTCTTAGTCTCGACGTGAACTCAGGGGCAATACTTCTTCCATTTTTTAAATTTCCATTTAGAGTAAAGAGAATCACACAATTTAAGCCCGCCGCACACTAGAGCTATCAGCTTACAAAAGTTTCACTCGTGACTGTTGGCGTAAGCAAGTTCCCAGAGTGTACGGTGGCGTTTTGAGCGCTAATGTTCAAGGGTGCCATCGGCGCCTAGTATTCAACATGTTGAATGATTTTGTGCACGAGTGACCATTTCCTCCATGAGTCCAAGTGTGCGCGCGTGCAAAGCTATCAGTTTACAATCCGAGGCAAATACGCATGCGTGTTATAAATATTTTCAATTCAAAATTGCGACATCAATACTGCTAGTTGCCATTTTGATTTGCAACTGATAGCTTTACACGCACGCACACTTGGTGGAAATGGTCACTCGTGCGCAAAATTATTCAAAATGTTGAATATTCGGCGCCGATGACACGCGAGAACATTAGCGCTCAAACCTCAACCGCATACTGGGGGAACTTCACTACGCCAACAGTCACGAGAGAAACTTTGCTAAGCTGATAGCTCTAGTTTGCCAATTATAACCTCAAAACTAAGGTCAGTGGGTTGCTCTCACTAACCTCTCACTCCACTTTTGCGACCAACATCCAACATCCTGCTCAGTACAATCAGCATTACGGCTTTGTAAACAAACAGAGAAACTAGGTAAACAAAAGGGTAATAAACAAAAATATTTTCAAAAAACTGTCTGAATTTCAACAAGTTTGAGACATGCATGACTAACCATTATAACATGCATAAAATAATTGCAAAGAAGGGAACGTGGGTAGAAACAAAGCATAAAGTACAAGTGTCATGTTGACGTGAGAAATTGGAAGCTGGCGTTTTGAGCATTAGCCCTTCGTAGGCGCGAATTAGGGAGTTATCGATTGTTAACGTTTTATAGAGTGAAAGATGGAGCAACGCAATTGGTGGATATAGCAATGTGGATTAGTTGAAACAGCAAGAGAGCCGATATGAAAATTTGATTAATCTTTTTTGGCTTTCTGTGTTGAGTAGAATGAGCATGGTAGTCATTCAAACTGAAACTTTTTAGGCCTTAGCGTGCACATACGTACAGACCATGAATTGCTTAAGAGGAGCAGTCAAACCACTGTTTGTTTGTTTTGTTTTGTTTTTTCAACTTTATTGGTCTGAGTCTCTGTTAAATAATTAATTACATACAGGTCAAAAAAAAAAAAAACCGACCAAAAGGTAACGTGCAAACGGGACCTGCAGTCCCATGCGAGGCACCTCCCAAATACATCGGTAAAAATCTTAAGAAATGCATATTAAACTATTGTTGCCAGTGGCATCCACAATTACGTGCAAGACCCTCCAAGTGGAGATACCATGCTTGTGGAATGCTTCTCGCGCTCTTTCCACTTGATTCTTGGAGGATGCCACGTTCAGACTCAAGAAATAGTCAACCATGATGCTCAAAGGAGGACTCAGGAGTCAGTATGCGATCTGTTTTGAAGTTAACCACTTGCAATGAAGCAAGTAGCCTGGAAGTTATGCAAATGTTCACTACTTCAACAAGGAATACTGCGCGAAAACCAAAGGTCTAAGAGTTCCTTGAGGCTCAGCAGCTCGAGTGCCGTCAACACTGTAAAAATTACTAGCAACGAATAATTGACCATTATTATCAATATACGCGGCCAAATAGAAAATCGGCCTCTTCAAAACACACGCTCAGCGGGCCGCAAAAGACTGACAGCGGGCTGCTAATGCATTATCAGCCCTACAGCTGATTGGTTCTTACTTCATCATCCGATGGATTTTAACCAATTAGAGTAAGCCTAGTGTTGACGCGGGAAAACCATTCATTTGCGAAACTTGCGAATCGTCAATCAACACTTACATGATGATTTGAAGTGACTTTGAATTCGTTATTTACTTAGCTTGTATTATTAAAACTCGCATTCTTGATATCATTTGGCCTTGTTTATTGATAATAATCGCGCTCGGGCCGCAAATGACACTACAAGGGCGCAAATAAACAATATTCCCGAAAAAAGTCATGTTATTCCCTTATTGTTTTTTATTATGATGCAGATGCTGCTGACAGGTGTAGCAGGAATGGGTAGTGCTGCAAAACCAGGAAATTATTGCAGGGTAAGCACCCAGCTAACGTATACAATTATGTGCTAATTCGTCTCAAATAAATTATTTAGACTAATTGTCCTTGACATGTTGGAAAGTGTCAGTATAAATATTGGGAAGTGTCTAGAATTTCGAATATCTTTGGGAAGATACGACAATCTTTGGCCATCTTTTATAGGAAATAATCTGTAAAATATCATATACTTATCAGAAGAAGTGGCACGCTTATACCGTCATGACACTGAAAGTATATTTTTAAGCCCAGAGACGAAGAAGGAGTGGGGAATGGGAATTTTTCGCACCCTTCCCTTTGTCCCTCTTTTCCCTCAAATCAAAATGGCGGCACAACATTAAGCGTTAATCTCTACTCCATCGCCTACATATGGTGAATCAAAGATCCTGTGACAATTTCCGTTTCCACGGTATTCTTTTCCCCCAAAACAAGATGGTGTACGACATCTAGCGCTTGCCTGCCCTACAACGTCGTATTCAATGAATGACACCTTGAGTTTCTTGGGGTCCATTTGTGAAACTTGCGTTTGGAAAGATGGTCTTTTAACACGTGCTTAAGATAAGAAAAAGCAAGACGACTGTGTAGTTTGATATAATTTGATGACTTTAAACCTCTCCGTTCTTGAGATTCAGAGGGATTTGTATCATTACACGCGAATAGTTTCAGGATCTTCGAGAAACGAGTCCCCGAAGACATTAATTGTAATCAAGAGAATATGAGATACCCCCATATTTGGCCAAATTCCTATGAAAATTATTTGAAATCTGTTATTTGCTCCGTTTCATATTGCGTGGTCATTTCAAACACGACACCTTATTGGTCAGTTGGTGTGAAGTGAACCGCGCGGTCATGGAAACAACAGATGAAAATAACCTTCGCAGCACGGACGCGATCTAAAAATAGATTCAATTAGTTTTCAAGGGGCACAGGGATTGGCTCTTTTTCCTCATACTCTCTTGTTGCGTTCGACATTAGAAGAACGCAATTTCTAATCTTGTGTATCCTGTGCATAGGGAGACCTTTGACAAGTTTTCGTTTTTTCGTTCGGCTGCTTTTTCGGCGCCATCTTGAATTACGTCTCACGTGCAGTGATACGTCATATGCGCAA
>OX421453.1:42370925-42388425 GCA_949126865.1 Montipora capitata | reverse complement strand
AGAAATATTTATGAATGTTTGTGGTCTCAGAGATGCCGCCAGATGTTGTGCATTTGTTGGTCACCATGTTGCAAGTGGACCCGTTGAGAAAGGCGCAATTTATTCAAGGAGCAGTTTCACGCGCGACTCATTCATGTGCTGCATCTAGAGTTATAAAGTTGAAAGTAGTGTTACTTTGAAAAGAAAACGAGATTGAAGCTTAACCTGCAATGCTTTTTGACTTAAATTCTGGTAACTGACAGAGTGAAGTGCATTAATATTTAGATCCTTGTTTGACCAATTAGCTTATCATCACTGGCCCACCCTTTTAAGGTGATTATCCATATAGGAAATCTGATCTTGCCACAGCCCTTTTTGTACTAAAAGGAAGCGCTATCCTTTCAGTCAAAGATAGTAAACAAGCTTGTTGCACAGCTGGTGAGGCAGTGTAGAGAGAGTAGAAATTGAAATACTGTATACAAAATTAATTTAAAAGCTCTGAAGGACCCAAATGTCACTAAAGGCAACTAATGACAGGACAGGAAGACTGACAGGAGGAAACCACTCAAGGATATTTGAACAGTAGGACAATCACTAACAAATTCAGTTGAAGGTCTGTGCAGGACTGGAGCCAGGGGCATCTACATAAGTTTCCAGCATCCTATCAGAAGCATTGAACCAAGCAGCTACCAAAAAATACAATCCTTTATTTGAAAAGGAAGCTTGAAGATGATCAGGGTGTCAAGCAGAGCAAAGGTTGAAAACAATAGGTAAAAAGGAAACTTATTCACCGAAAAATAGGATGGCACTTCAGGGCCAAAACAAAAACAGCAGCCCCTAAAGTCCCTAGGTAGCACTTAAAAGAACATGGTTTAAAATAGCAACCTCCTTGTTAATATACATGTATCTTCTGAAAAAAAAAAAGACTGACATGCAAAGCAAGCTGGGTGAAACTGATGCAGCTGTGAGGAAATTCAAATTTAAATGTTTTTCTACATGTGAATAATGTATTTAGTACCAACTTGTCAAAATACAGCAGACAAATTCTGTGATTATTTAATTAGCTATATTTACAAAAAGCATGGGAAATGTCATTGTTTTATGCACCTGATTATACTGAATTTACCTGATTTTGGATTGATTGATTGATTGATTTACTTACTTACTTATTTATAAAAGTCAACTTAAAGATAATATAGACTTAAAAGTTAATAATTGCAGTTTGGAAACACATAGTAATTGGTTCCACAGTCCTTCACAATACACACTTACAAATGGCATTAGCCAAGTCATTGAGGATTCTCTCAACATCTGCATAATTCAACAGAGTCCCACAGATTATGGGACCAGTGATAAAATTGATTGGATGTTAAATGTATTTTAAGCAGACAATGATGTCTACATGTTATAGACAAAAAATATATCACAATTTCTTAATAGAAAAAAAAACATATAAAAAGATTATTTTGAACATACCTTCCAGTGGCTGTGGAGTTACTTATCATCCATCACAGCCTGTTAACGCCATGACAGCCAATGGAACAAGTGCTAGATAGCCAAAGTCTGCAGAGACAATAAGGCCTTTAGCTCATAATTTACATAGTGAGCATTATGGTGCCTTACTAATTGGGCAATTGGCAAATTTTGGCAAAGTAGCACAGAGGCCACTGGGACTCACACAGCCAAAGCATCCAGTTTGCTCGTCAGAAATTTTGAATTTAACCCCTAAAGGAGACCATCTGGGCGTGGCTCAAGCTTTTTGTGACCCCTAAAGGAGACCAATCTGGGCGTGGGTTAAGCAATTTTTGACCCCTAAAAGAGACCGCTTAAAACACACACAAATACGACATGCAATGAGTTTTAATGATATGAAGACATAATCATCGAATGCTTTTATCTAAAAGTAGTTTTTAAAAGCAAAATTTGACTTCTGTTTCTCTTCGCGTAATTCTATGTTTCTTCGCGGAACCCTAAACGAGACCTTGGCGGCCTACAATATTGGTGCTTTGCCCGGAACACCCTAAGCGAGACCAAAATCCAAAATTTACACCCCTCAGTGAGACGACGAGCATCCCCGTCTGTTGCCCCCCGGGGCAAGAGTATTGCTGCAGCTCTTCATTGCTACTCCCCATTATTGTTGTCGGTACTAAAACTTAATCTACTAGGCTCTGGGGAATTTCGTCCATAATTTTAATCACAAAAACACAAACATGAACATGCTTATCACCTTTTTTGCCTAGTAATCCTTGATGGGGGTGGAACTTAACTACAGAAAGACAATGGTTGCTAAGGAAGCTCTTTAGTCAAAGAGCCCTACCAAAAGGTTGCAAGGATCTTTCTTTACAAAGTAAATTTTTCAATGGAAATCTGACATCACTTCAATCAGAAGGCGCATGCACAACTAGTCCCAGTTCTCTGCCATGCATTTCAGTGAAAAACAGGGGAAAAGTTCCCAGGAAACGAAAGGAAGAGGTGACCTTTTTCACCGGATGGGAACTGTCCCAACATTTTTGTAAAATGTAGCATGGAATTTCTAGTTGGAAAAAAATTGAACTGACATTTTGAAAAGTGCACATCGGTGGCTCAGTTGGTTGAGCATCGGGCTTTCATGCAGGGAGTCACAGGTTCGAACCCTGGCCAGTTCAACACTCAGGATCTTAAATTAACTGAGGAGAAAGTGCTACCTTTGTAATTTTATCTGCAAACGGTTAGACTCTGATGTCTTCTCAGATAAGGACTATAAACCGTAGGCCCCGCCTCACAAATATCTTCTATGTGCATAAGTTCCCTGTGGGACGTTAAAGAACCCACACACTATTCGAAGTAGGGGAATCGTGTAATCCCCAGTGTTGTGGCTGTCCTGTTCTCTCCAGCAGAAGTGGCTGGCTTGGCAGTGATGTCTAGGCCACCTAAGCAGAAACAGAAACAGGCATAATCCAAAAAGGGACTTTGCCGAGTGCTGGAACGTGTAGATGTAGCTGTAGAAGTGTATCAAAGGAGGGCATTATGACATCATAATTTTTTTGAGAAATAATTTCTTTTAAAAATCCATGCTACAGGTTTTGTGTTAGTCAGAATGTTCTCATACTGTTGCGTTAAAAGATTGTGAAAAACATAGTTAACTCGCTAAGTTTTTAGGCATTTTCTGTTTTGGTCACATGATTTACCAAATATGGTTGTAAGTCAAACCGTACAAATTTATGTTAAGTAGAACACACTTGGCAAAAAAAGATTACTGTACAGTTAAAGGAATTCGAAAAATGACTATTGGCATGGGACCCCCTTCACAACTATCTCTTAAGTTAATTTACTGTAAGCATGTTAAATGGGGGACAACAAGTTGTGTGGCAGACACAGAAATCAGGAGATATAATGAAAACTCTAAAATTCTCAAAAAAATTATAACTGTAGCTTATCGTAAAAGCACAATTAATCGCAATTAGTCTGCATGCATAAATTGTGATGCAGCACTCGATCCGCGCCGCTGCAGCCATGTATTAAATTGAAGAATGCAAACTACATAGAGCGAAAATACCTTCTGCTGTAAAGATAATTCAGCCTTATTCCCCATAAAAAGAGAATTCCAGCCCCTGCAGTTCCTGCAGTTGCTAATGCGATCGCTCACGCTTCTAAAAAGAGTTCATGCTTATCGACGTCGGTTTTGTTTATTTTTAACCGGCCGGTGGCTGAGTGACCAAGCTTTAAACGAAAAGGACTGGTACATTGTCAATTTTTGTCGTTGATGGAAAAGTTCACCTTCTTGCGCATTTCCTTGTAGAATAGCCAACAGTAAAGGCTGTTACATATAGTTATTTAGACTATATTAAGTAGAGTGATTTAACTTGACCCGTGAATTATATTTAGTGGAATATTACACGCTATATGTGCGTAAAAGCCCCTATCACATGGTGTATACAAGATCGAGGATGAAAAAACTGACACAAAAACAGAACACTAACACAATAATGACACAACTGAAGAGATAAATTATACGACAGTTATTGTAATACTTTTCTTCGTTTATCAAGTGAAATTCTTCATTTTGCATTTTTCTTTACTGCACTACCGTTTTAGATCTAAATAGTCTGAGTAACAGAAAAACAATAGGTCTAATTAGGAGGTAGTGTTACACAATAACTATCACGGGTCAAGTAAAATCACTCTAAAGTAAGGAGTAGTAAAATGAAGTCACCGTTTTAAATCAATTGTTTGAGTAATTTGCTATTTGTAGGCTGGTTGGAATAAACTCAAATGTCCTTCAAAGGCACCGTTAGGACATAGTTAGTATGGGCCGCTTTCAAAAATACAATAATACTCTTTGTTTGCATTCCAGCATTTTGCTTAAGCATTGTTTCCAGTTTCTCGTGGGAGAAAGAGAAAAGACAAAATAAAAACAGCAATCTTTACCTCGCACTTTCGACCTAGAAAGGTCAAATTCAAACCAGGAAGCTTCCAGACCAATTGGCTCAAGGGGAAAGGCTATTTCAGAAGTTAAATCGAACTTACAATGGAAACAAAGAATATATGGTGAATGAAGTGCGTTGCTCAAGCGCGAGATCACAGATCACTTATGTAGTCTATCATTTTCCCCGAATCATCCGAAGATCCCTGTAAAGACACTTCATAGAATATCTTGAAGACAGATTCAGTTGGCGTGGCCCTGCCCTAAAGTGCCCCTTGCCCCAAAATTTTTTTCATAGTTAGTATGGGCCACTTTCAAAAATACAATAGCCAATCAAAATGCAGGATTTGCATTAGTCCACTAGTTCGGTGATACTAATATGGGATAGTCCATGGTACAAAGCTGAAATTTTGGATAGGCAATTCAAGACTGTCTCTGTAAAAGAGGAGGTACCTGAGGAGACGGGCTTCTTGAAGTTACGTAAGATCTAGTCATCACATCCAACCAACAAGGTCGAAAGATTTTTCAGCCGTAAGAAAGCCATAGTGACAGACGAGCTCCACCCGAGTGTACTCCAGTAAACGTTCCCTTGAAATTACTTCAAAGACTGACAGGCATCTTAAAACACTGATCTAGATAGACTTTGGAATGGTTCCGGGAATAGGAGGAAGCCCGTGTTACACCGGTATTCAAGAAGGGCGATCGTTATTTGCAGAGTAGAGCACACAGGAAGCTTAAAATGTTGAATAAAATCATATAATTAAGTCAGGTTGCAGTTGACCAAGGTCGTTATCTAGTATGGTACTTGGTATGCAACCTCGCAGGGGAAGGCCTGCCTACAGTACGGTTTCTGCAAAAAACCGTAAGACAATAATGCGACAGCCACCACTCTGGCTTCTCTACGGCGTGGCGTGGAGATGGCGTGATTGTATCTGGCAGAATACTGCTTTATACAACCCAAATTCTTTGTGAAAATGTTGAAATGCACCTTAACACAATAGACAATGACTAGAGAAAATTAAAAATAATTTCACACTATTGAATTTTATGTGCCGTAGTGTTTGGTAGCACTGATGAGGCTGCTCTCAGGCAATAAATGTTGCTGTTGCCGCGAAACACGCGTCAGACACCATATTGGAAGAGAATGGGATAGGTCTTGGGCTGGGAGATCTTCCGACTTCCACCCGCCCAATATGGAGACCAAAATAAAAATTGCCGCCCGCAAGCAGCCTAATCAACGGCCCTATATGCCGGAAAAAGAAAAAAACTCGTTTATTTGAGCCTCGAGGCATCTGGGTCCACATCCTAAATATGATCTTATTTACAACGTAATTCAATATTCATAGATAATTTTTACACTTAGTAGGTATCTCAGTATTCACAGAACCGCAATCGGCATTAGTGATTTTAACCTGACAATTGAACTTTTGACTGGCCTGTAATTTCCGCCAACTATCGCTATCTAAGCGATAACTTGCGTTACATGACAAGACAATGGTCAATGTTTGGGTAAACAAACGTAGGTTAAGTTACACAATCTTTCACACAATACTTAAGAGAAAACAACCCTTTTCTCATATCAAACAGTCTGTTCTATGAAAAACGTAATTCTTTTGAACACATACATCCTTCACTCGTGAACTTGATTAAGATGTCACGCAAAAGGTTACTTAAAAATTGACAATCAACTAAGCAAATAAATAGCGAATGAACGAAGCCAACATTTTGAGGCTGAATAGGGATTTACAGTTAACGTTACGAATGCTAAAACCATTCCCTAAGTACATCAAATCGGTGGTTAATGTGAAAATCTAATTCTCGTGAAGTGAAATAAAATATGTTATTTATTTATATTCAAAGTGCTTCAGAGGCATTATTGGTCTTATTACAAGGTGGCAATGGTGGCAATGTCGTAAGTATTAAGCACAACCAGTAAGAATGTACATTCTTTCAACAAGGAACATTAAGTCCACCGAAAAACGGAGCGAATCTTTAAAAAAGCTTATGAAGACCCCCACGCTCATTTGCTCAAAGGCCAGATTACTTTAACCTTTGGATAAGATCAGTCACTTTCCTATAATTTCAGTGCAAAGTTGCTCATGCAACCGTAAAAATACACACTCTAAGTACATCTAAGTGTTTTATACTCCAGATAGCGACTTATCTAATGAATAAAGTAATCCGGGCTTCGACCAACTGGGGCCGTGGCCCTTTGGTTCGGAATGAACCCACGCGTGTCGCTGTCATCTTCAGCTTCTTCTTTCCTTTGCTCCTTTCATTTTTTTAAGTGGAGTCCTCTATGATTCCTCCTCGGTACTTTTATCCTGACCCTCGAAGTCCCTTGCATCAGAAGACGCTTGATTTGCCTTCTTTTCTACCAATGGTTCATCGTGGACTGGGGGTTCCTGTTTGGAGGGCTCATCGTCAGAGGGCCCATGATCAGACGGTTCCTCCTCAGGAGGTATCTCTTCTAAAGGCTCTTTCACAGATGAGCCCTGCACAGAACTTTCACTAGGTTCCTCACTCTGAATAGGTTCGACAGCCCTTTCCCCTTCTTCGTTCTCTTGATCCTCAGTGGTAACTACTTTCTCCTGCCTGGAGGCATCCGCATCTGCCGAAGGTCCCTCACCAGATGATCCCTCCTCTGCATGTCGGCTCATAGTGTCAGGAACTACAGATTCTGCCTCTTCATTAGACTGTTCTTCATCCAAGGCATTTCCTCCTTCCTGTTCAGGGGTTGCCGTGTTCTGCTCCTCCAGGTGCTCTCCACCTTCCGACCCCTTCTCTTCTCCTTCGAATGCTTCTACTTCGCTGGCATCATCCACGGACGTTTTGCTTTGTGGAGGACCCTCTTCAGTCCCTTCAAGCTCCTCCATTTCACCTCGACCTTTCTGCCCCCCTTCATCATTTCCCTCAGCTGGGATATCGCTACTGATCACGTTCGCATCTTTTTCCGCCTCACTCGTTTCTTTGGGTTCTATCAACGATACCGTTTTGTCCTGGTTTTCCTGTGGCTGTTCTTCACTGTCTTCATTCCCATGTGGATCCTCTGCGTTGTCCTCAGTAGCGTCATTTTCTTCGGGTTCAATCCCCTTTGTTCTCAAGTCTAGGAATTCTTTGACTTCATCCACGATATGTTTTGCTATCTGATTCATGGGCAAAAGTGTGAGATCAATGATTGACTTATTCGCCCTAACAGCTTGGAACAACCTTCGGGCTCCTTCGTCTCCAATCTTGTTCCCTTCCAAATCAATGGAACGGAGGTTCTTGCATTCTTGCAGACCTTCGGCAATAACAACTGCTTCTTCATCTCCGATCTCGTTGAAATCAAGTGACAAGGTTTCCAACGCAGTGTTGTGTTTGAGAGCATTGCTCACGGCTTTCCACCCTTCAAGCTCAAACTTGTTGCCACTTATAGTAAGTATGGAGATAGTGTTATTATCCTCAATCAGTCTGGCAATATGTCTGGCTCCAATCTCGGTTAACCCACAGTCCCCAAGATCCAAGTTCATCAGTGATATGTTACTGGTGTTTACTATTCCATCAACTATCATTCCCACACCTTCATTGGTTAAAGGATTCCCATGCAACCTGAAACAAAGGAAAAACCCAAGATACATTGTTCAGTATTCAGAACAAAATCACCACATACTTTTGACCATGCTACCCGACGCTTGGGCTTTTTTCGTTTGTCAACGTCAATATCTATAAGACCTCTTGATCCGCAAACCATCCTTGTGGCCGTTGGCTTTGATTTTGGACTAAGTTAGCCTTAAAGCAAAATCTTAATTTCTCAGCCGACCAGAGTTTAAAGTAAAACCAATTGTGACTTGGTCGCAGGCGGTTAACAGAGCAGAGGACCAACTGCGTATACTTCGCTTGAAGTATGATTGGCTTTTGATATGTCTGTTGTGATTGATCCACGAAATTCTTTTTCTTTTGGTTGTAAGACTGACTTGAAAATTGCTGTTAAAATGCACAGCGGTTACTCACAGAAGCATTCTGAGTGACTTGTTTTCCCTAATTAAAGTAGCAAGATGTTTGCTTCCTGCAGGTCCAATGCGATTGACACTCAGATTCAGCATCTAAACGGAGAAAAACCATCAATATGTTGACCGCAACCACGGTAAAGAACACTAATCGTCACACCTTTTTGACAGACTGACTTTCGTCCAAGTTGCCTAAATCTTACAAGCTTACTTTGAACTAAAACATGAATCAAACGGCTGGCAGTTTCATTCATTAAAAAACTGTCGAGTCATTACCCTCGTTTGCGAGCAGCCATATTGATTTACTAAAACAAAAGGAATATTGCCCTAACAACGGCATTCAATTCTCCGAGCATAGTTAAACTACACCATAATAGCCGCCGTTTCATTGGTCGACCAATACAGCCTCAGTGACCTCACGCAAAACGATCAAAATTAACTTTCTGGTAGAATAAAATATCAACGTTTAAGTTTATTCCTTCACTGCAAAGTCACCCCCTGCCACAGAAATTAAATGCCATTGCATTTAATGTACCTTTAGATCATGGGAGTTCTTGAGGGGTTCCGCTAGCATCTCTATCGTACTGTCGTCGGCTGCAGTATTGCGGAGAATCACGGATCCCAGTTCTTCTTTAGAGTCGATAATCCTTGCAACTTCTTCAAACTAACAGTTACGGAGAAGATACATTTAATTATGTGAAGTAAATAACTACAGTCAGCGTTTATTCACGTAATTATGCACAATTATTATATATTGAAATTACGAGCTGGTAAATGATAAAAAAAATCGTTAAAACGTGTGTCGACTTTGTCAATGCAGAGATCGGTCGGGGTTGTAATTTAAATGAAAAACCTAACAGAAAATCACATCCGTCTTCCAGCAGTAAGCTACTTTATCGTATGACCCGTATGGCCCCGCGCGCGCTGTCACTGTAAAACTATTGGGAAAATTCCTGTACGAGGGCAGTACGCATTAGCGCGAGCAGGGCCAGAAATATATTTTACGTCATAGAAAGTGCGGTGTACGGGGTTTTATTCACGAGTTGTTTGTGTCAAAAACCAAACGAGCGAGTGAGGGTTTTTGACACAAACAACGAGTGAATAATACCCCGTACACAGCACTTTCTATGTCGTGAGCAGTTCATGTACATCAAGTGCTAAACGGAAAAAGGCACGTACAAAAGATTTTTTTTTTATCTAAGTCTCATTTAGTCACTGTCTGATTCAATAACAAAGTAGGATTTGCACGAGATGCACGGGTGGCTTGGAAAGGCCTTTACGTTATGGTTGATTGGTAATACTTCAACACGTGAAAGAGCTGTACGCCATTCTGATTTGCCGTATAGGCTTTTTTCACCTGTGAAAATAAAGGGTATAGATTTCTACAAATGAGCTTGAGCTCATGTTTTGTGTAATAAAAAGCCGTACGGCCCTGCTTGGAACACGTACAGCTCGTTCGATGCAACTTTACAGGATTTCGTTGCTTTTGAACATCCAGGTCATTTACAGCCAGAAAAGCAAATGCAAACAACATTATATTAGAAAAGAATTTCTGTGCAAATTCTTGTACCTTTATTTGTCCAAACTTCATGTTGAGTGCTCATGAATAGTGTAAAGAACACGAATGATAAAATGCTTATTGACTGAGTTTAGGTCGGGCAGAAGCGGAAAATATTTGGCCTTCGGTCTACGCCATGACCTCGGGCCAAATATTTTGCCGTCCGGCCCTCCCACTGTCAATAACCACACATAATTGACTGCTCTCTTTCGGGCATTTCAAGTCCAATGGAATAAATTATAAAAATAAACTCAGGGAACTTTCAGAATCCCAAATGATGGAAGGCAAACAAGTTTCCTGTTTACAGGCGGAGCCAAGACGTTGAACCAGGGATTATCTCGAACTACTTCAGTCAAAGGTCAGTGCGGGATCTAAAGCTAAGGACACCAGATTGAAAGTCCGGCACCATAAACACTCGGCGATGATGCCTCCTCTAATAGTGCACTACTAAATAAGGTTCTTAGTGAACTTGATCATATGAATTACTGGGTTTTTTAACACTACAACAATCAGTATGGTTAAGTTACTGTCACTGAGGATCATGTAGTTACATGTGCGACTGTACTCAACCGGGTCACCGCTTTGAACTTCGACTTTAAGACAACAAACCAGTGCACCGGCTTTACCTGATCTCTTGTTAATTCAACTCCAGCGATCTCAACATCCTCTTTGTCCTCTAAAAGGACCTGGACCGAGCCTTCGTGTTTAGTTCCAGGCGTCACGCCAACGGCTTTCAGTGCTTGTTCTGGAAGCTGGCCGGAAGAGACTAAGTCCGGGTCACTTCCAGGGTCTTGCCCTGGTTTGCTTTTAGTTTTCTTCTTCTCCTTTTTCTTCTTCTTAGATTTGCGACCTACACGTAAACAGAAAACAAAACATGAATATAAGTTGCCTTTGAAACAAAAGGAAACCTAAGGAATATTCAAACCTACTGATTGGTGACGAGACCGACAACATCGCGTTACTTTTACATGGAATTCCCCATTAACAAATTAGAAAATTTACATCGCAAACAAAAGTCGAAAAAACTTTTGAAAGCGATCGGTACAATAAGGGAGGGGAATCTGCATGAGAAATTATTATATGCTGTCTCTTGTCAAAATAACTTCACTACTTTGTTTCCTTTTAGAATAGAGTAAGAAGACTTGTAGTTGAATAATAAGTACTCCGCTAAACGTAGGAGGGTACAGGTTCAACAGTATTCTGTATTAAACATACAAAATGCTTATTCCGTATTGGGATCTACAGGGGTGTTCATCTAAACTCAATACTGAGTTGCTGTAACAGTTGATTGTCACGTTCAGGTGTTGTGACTGAATTTCACAAGAGGTCAACACTTCAGTATGGCAGGGCTACTTCCTCCACAGTATTCTTAGCGGCCATTTTAAATCAAAAAAACAGAAACATATTTTCGTGAAGAGCAATCTCAAATTCATAAGGATTTTAAGGACACAGGGATATCCAACATGGCCGTGGTGACGTCATTCGGGGATACTCGGAAAAACAATTCTGAGGGCTCCATTGCAGGAGTCGAACCTGCTGCCTTCCGATTAATAATTTGGATGCTCTATCACTGAGCTGCAGGAAACTATATATGAAATTGGAGAATGTTCACTTAGAAGGCAACCAAAGCTCATCTTCCTTCCAGGGAACCTGTTCGAAATCGTACCTCTGTCTACATCATCTTCGCTATCATTGCTTCCACTGCTACTGCTGCTACTGCTGCTGCTGCTGCTGCTGCTACTGTCGCTACTACTGTCACTCAACCGTGGGCATTCGACTGTGTCATCAGCATCCTTTACGGGTTTGGGTTCATCGTCATGTTCCTCGTTTTCTATACCATGTTCATTGTCATTAAGAACGCCTTCATCCTGCAAATTTGAACCCATGTTTACTTAATAAGAAATCAACACTTGTAGCATTGTTATTAAGGAGATGATGGGTTATCAACCCGGTTAAAGAATGAAGAGATGCAACCTCGTTGCCAGGGTTCTCTCTCTTCCTACTTCGAGAAAGTACGGAGGATAGGTCGTCGACTTAATTTTGTCAACAGTATTCATTTCCAAGTAGGAGAGAGAGGGAAACAGATTATTTTTCTCTTCCAAATGGCGCCCAAGTTTTAATTAAGGTACGTTGCGCTGGTTTTGGGTGATGCAAACATGGTTTTAAAAGTAAACCAAGTAGTTTGCCTTAAGGCGTTGCATTTAAGGAAAGATATAGAAGCAGTACATCCAACAGGATATGGAAGATAATTACTTCGTTTGATATTAATAGACATTCCCGCGCCACGACATGTTTAATTTCCACTCTCAATTGAGAGATAACTTGAGTGGAGACAAAAATTTCACCTTCACGCCCCCCCCCCCCCCCACCCCCCTTCCCTTGGTAAGAACATCAGTGACACACTCGGCCATCGCCTCGTGTACCACTTTTTTTCCTTACTACATTTTGACGTCATCTGTGATCTATTGCTTAATTAACAGACGCACGGCAACATGGGATCTATTTGTTAAATGGCTAATTCGGTTTTATCACAGTAATAATAATTATTGTCACCATCAACATCGTTTTCGTCTTCATCGCTGCGACTTACATGATCAAAATCTGCATTGTCAAACATAACAATGATCAGCTAATGGTGTTGAGACTCGTACCTGTTCTATTTGGTCCGAATCGTCTACTTTATCTTCTTGTTGGTCTGCTACAATCACTGGAACGTCGTCGTCAAACGAGACATTTTTGCTTTGCTTCCCTTCTGAATTGGCCGCACTAGCTGGCCTATCAGCATTCTTACAAAAATAACAACACTGTAAGAATTCAAAAGACGTTAAGCCGCAAAGAGAACACTTAAAATTAAGGTGGGGTAACAACATTTAAAAATAGGTATTTTCGATTTTACAAGGAGGGTAAGTCCGAATATGTCAAGTATGTGAAGATCACTTTTCACTCGTAACGAAAAAAATTGCAAGGGCACATGACCTCGTGAGTTCAAATCACTCAGCCTTTTCTCTGAATTCCATAACGTGTTAAATCGGCCAATGCCAAGTCTGACACTCTCAAGATATACAGAGGAATTCCACAGCCGGGTCTGTTTCAGGCCCCTTGTTCTTCAATATCTTTTTGAACGACTTATTCTACTTCGTTACAGAGGCTAAACTTTCGAACTATGACGAAGACAATCAATTAACTTCAAGTGATATAGCTCCAAGCGAGGTTCAGGCTGTACTCGTCCGGGATTTAGGAGTCACCTTCAAATGGTTTCGTGATTGTGGTCTTACCCTGAACTTGGACAAATGCAAACTCCTAGTTTTGCCCCAACGAAAAAGTGATCAAGTAGAACTGGTCACTGATGGTTCTCAAGTTAAAGCGACCGACAATGTTGAACTCTTAGGGGTTGTAATTAACAATGAGTTAAACTTTAAGAGTCATATACCTAAGTTGATCAATAAAGTAGGCAAACAAATTGATGAACTTAATCGATTCAAACACATTCTTTCATTTTCGTCAAAGATACGTATATATAGGGCATTTATCATGCCACACTTTTCTTATTGTAGTTCCATTTGGAATAGCTGTCTCAAAGAAGATAGTGACCGATTAGAGAGATTACGCGAGTGGGCCGTCAGATACGTCTTTAATGACTTTTCTAATGGATATGATACTCTATGTTATAAGATAGGTTACTCATTAAGTTGTAGAGGGAAACAAGAGATGCTTTTAACAATTTTTAAAGCCCTCAACAACAATATGCCTCAGTACATTCAATCTTTATTTAAAGTACCAAAAAATAAGAAAAATCTCAGGGGCAAAAAGAAACGTGTTTTACCTGTAGCTAAGACCACAACTTACGGCCTTAAATCGACTTCTTACATTGCTGCTAAGGCGTGGAATGCATTACCTAATAACGTAAGATCAGTGGCCGAATTTGGTCTTTTCAGGAGTGAGATAAGAAAACTAAGTAACTTGTAATTTCACACCATAATTTATATTTATACTTATAATATTATAATTTATATTTATACTTTTTTTCTATTTATCGTAATATTTTTTTATAGGTATATTATCATTTGTTATTGCTAGAGGCCCATTCCTTTGGGCTCTTTCCAACTTGCACAATTATTACGTCTGTCATTTTTCTTTTACATTCAAAACTCACTTCTTCTTTGGCCTCCTCCACTTCATCTTCGACTTCATCAGCTTCTTCTTGCTTCCCTAATTCTCCAGAGGTTGTATCTTTCTCCTCAGTATCATCTTGAATTTCCTCCACCTCCTCATCATCTTTATCACTTTCGGCCATATCACCCTCCTTATCAGACTTGGAATCCTCTTTATCTGAATCGTCATCAGACCTGGAGTCGGAGTCCTTGTCAGAACCCTTATTGGACTCTTTATCAGACTCGTTATCAGTCCCAGCGTCGGACTCCTTATCTGCATTATACGGCGCCTTATCACTCTCCTCATCAGACTTCTTCTCGACCTCCTTGTCGGTCTCAAGGTCAGACCTCTCTTTCTCTTTCTCGTCATCCGATTCGAAATCCTCGTTGTATTCTTCTTCTTCTTGCTTGGTCACATATTCTTTATCATCTTCCTCTTTTGCTCCACTTTCGCCATCTTCGTCTTTCTCTGGACTTTCTTCAAACTCTTCATCGTCGTATTCATTGGCTCCTGGCTCTTCTCCTTCAGCGACCTTATTACCTGTCAACCAACGAATAAGATCTCCAACATTAATGAAAAGGTTCGCTTTTAAGGAAACTGTGATGCTGCGTCGCTGAGGAGTGAAACACGAAATTTTGATTTAATGAAACGAGTCGATAAAGGAAAATTAACCACCAAGAAGGAATCGCTCTGACGATGGGCTGACGCTCAAAACCTCAGCTCACAAATCATCACTTATTATTTTCAGAAGCCCATAACCAGAAGCCTACAACTCCAATACTACGGGCGCTTTCCTTTCGTCAGAACTGGTCAGACCCGTCAGAAACACTTGTATGAATCCCTCGCATTCTTCTGGATGAGTATAGATGATCATCCTCGAAGTGTGTTGATCCAAATGCCCGGTCTGGCGGGTCAGTTCTGTCAAATGGAAAACGCCTTAAGTCTATACACCTTATTCCAAAATGGCCGCCATTTTAGTGTTCTTTAGTTTGATTGCAGATTGGCCCTTTTGGCCTCGTTCAAGGTTAGATATTCCTTCGAAATTTACGTTTGAAAGTGAGGCCAACAGGGCCAATTTGCAAGGAAACAAAAGAATACTAAAATGGCGGCTAAAATGGAATAAGGTGTACATGTACGTAATGCCATTTTCACAAAGCAAGCTAGACCAGTTAGACGAGTTCTTAAAATATTTGGCTAGCACGAGTCACCATTCTCAATCCCATGCGACATTATTTCTCATGCAAGACTCGGTCTCTAAAAACGCCGTTCCACAAATACAATAACTTTGCACTCTCATACTCATGTTGTTCCTGTTCCTGTGGGGAAGGGCAGGCTATGCAAATAGGAATCCTTGTAAGATCTGAGGACTGATGGCCATGATCACGACCATTTAAATGCCACACGACGCAAATATACATTTTGCCAATTTCCGTTTGCCCCATTTTTCTCTTAATTTCCACCCTTTCGTTCCCTTTCTTGCTCTCTTCCAGTTTATCCCCTTCCTATTGGCGTGGATATCAATTACCTTCATTGTGGTCCTGGTCTGTGTTATCTCGTTTGGCTCCCGTGTTGTTTTCATCAACTTCAACTTCCACTTCAACTTCCTCTTTCTGTTTAGTGTCGTCATCGAGGCGGGGAGTCTGTGTACTACTATCCACCATTTCACCGCCATCTGTCAACATATGACATTGAAAAATTTTACATAAAGCCCATTCTATCTTGCCTTTTGAAGTGAACAGGTTTTTCGGTGACACACAGTGCGAAGCTTGCATTTCTTGTACAATATAAAAAGGGACAATGGTACAGCTACATATTGCACGCAAACATTCTCAGCGACATTTAAGCGGAGGCAATGTTGCCAAGGTTTAGGTTTAATGTGGTCTGGTGCAATGACAGAGACAAAAATATGTGCAAACTATTAATAGGCCATTTTCGAAATATCAATATTCAGCTTTAGAGGACAAAACAATAGAAACACGTTGAAATGAATGTGAAAAATATGGGCATATCATCCACTTTCCTTTGTCTTTGTCCTCTAAACCTCTCTTTCAAGCTAAATTTTAGAAAAACTTTAAATAACAATGACCACAACCAGGTTTTCTGAGCCCACGAGACTGAGCACCCCCGCAAACCATTGTTTTAACGAAAACCGCTGGTCAGCAACCTGGTTCTGGTCATTGCTGTCTAAGGTCTTCCAAATTTTAGTATATCGAAAGTGGCCTATTGGTTTTCACGTATTTTCCCGCGCTTTTCGCCGGCTACCGGTATTCACTTGCGTTCTATTGGTTCATTTCATTGTAGGGATCTTTCGTGATTGGCCAAACTTCTTGCTTTGGCTCTTAGCTCTGTTTCGAAATTTTATTGGAGGAAAACTATAGAAAACCAAATCAAGATTACGACTACCATTTTCCCTGTCTTCATCTCTGCCATCAGGAGTGTTTATTTTTGTTATTATAACATCGAACATTTCTCCTTCTTCCTCAGCATCCAGGTTTTGTTCATCCCCAGCCTAAAAATAGAAGACGAGATGATCTGAGATAAAACATTTTAAAGGCAGCATAGTAGGCTAGTTTAGTATCATACACGGTATGGTACTTTTTCTACGTCGTTCACTTTAAAGGCCTTATTAGGCGTTAACTTGCCTCTGTTAAAAATGTTTTTGACCTCTCGCCAATGTCATCTCCCTGACTCGTCTTGCGTTGGTTTTTGACAGAACTTTTATGCGCAGAAGCCACTTGACATCGGTAACAAGGAGCAGCACCCTCCACAGCAACAAACTGAAAATGTCCATTCCTTCCGCCTAAGATTTTTCCAGGTTTGTGTTTGTACTCACAGCAAGAACTAAGGCGGATGTCCTGCATCCCGTCGATGTAAAATGTCAAACCAAAGGGTGCTCCCCTGTGTCGCCGCGAAATGAATGTGAATATTGCTGTGAAAAAGTAAGCGAATGAGAAAGGAAATGCAGCCTTAAGTAACAATGCATGTACGTCCGAAAGATGGTGGCTAATTATATAATGGGGAGGTTTGTTATTGACGACGGCTGGAGCAACGGGACAACATAAGAATATTCTTAGTACATTGATGATTGACCCGCCTCGACTAGCAAATCTGCTAACTGCAGGTCAACATAAACTTATCCTTAATTTTTGTAATGAGAAAATAAAATAGTGTGTAAATAAAATAAATTAAATTAACTTAATAGTCGTTCTGCATGTGTGGCAGGCATTGAAATACACTTTCTAATTGCTATATTCAGCAAAAAAGCAAAGTGAAATTCAGCAAATGTAAGGTTTCGTTGACAACTTGAAGCCCACAACGATGAATCGTTTATTCTCTCTCTTTTCTTTGAGATGGCCACACCAATAAAGTTACAGGATGCTAATCGCCCACAACGTGTATATGAGATATTTAATATAGCCA